>CM055266.1:49708202-49747778 GCA_029237695.1 Conchocele bisecta
TTATAACTTCTATTTCCTTCATCTAAAATGCTTAATATTTCACAAATGCATTCCTGTAAGGCTCTACTACCATGCTATGCCAAATCCACGACCGTCCAACCCCCGCTGATCCCAAGGTCAAGGTCAAATACTTGGTCTCTTTACAAAACTTAACATCATAGAAATAAGTTATAACTGCTATTTCCTTCTTTGAAAATTCTTAATATTTCGCTTGTGCATTCCTCTAAGGTTGTACTATCATGCTATGACAAACCTACGACCGTTCAACCCCCGCTGATCCCAAGGTCAAGGTGACATACTTAGTCTCTTTATAAAACTTAACATCAGAGAAATAGGTTATAACTTCTATTTCTTTCATCGAAAATTCTTAATATTTCATGCATGCATTTCTCTAAGGCTCTACTATCATGCTGTGACAAATCCCCGCTGATCTCGAGGTCACATACTTAGTCTCTTTACAAAACTTAACATGAGAGAAATTGGTTATAACTTCTATTTCCTTGCTCGGATCTGCTTCACATTTGACACACGCATTGCTCCAATGGACCTCTACCACCATGTGACAAATTCACGTTCGTGCCCAGAGTCAAGGTCACAAGCCCACACACTTGGATTTTGTTTTACATATTTAGGGGTACCTGGCCCCACGCGGAGGGTATTCCGTAAGCCTCGCTTACTGACCAATCTAGTTATGTTAAGCAGTATATAAATACCGTAACGACTGTTAAAACATATGCTACAGTTAGTAGAGTCTCTATAAAACATACATCATGGGAGGTTCCGGGGCATCTGGGGCCTTTTCACAAAACTTCGTACGACTCAGATGTTCGTCAGTGCAAAATGACGATAGTCTTTAAATTTCAAATTAACTATGTTTTCTTGTAAACAATTATCGGATTTACATTTATTGAGCATAGGCTGCATATGCAGCCTGTGCTCAATACATATAAATCCATCGATTGAAATTTACAGACGATCCTAAATTTTCACTCACGAACATTTTATTCGTACGAAGTTTAGTGAAACGGGCCCCAGCTTCGTCTGGGGGCAGTTTCACTAAACTTCATACGACTAAGATGTTCGTAAGTGCAAAATTATGATGGTCTTTAAATTTCAAATTAACAATGTTTTCTTGTAAACACATACCGGATTTACATTTATTAAGCATAGGCAGCCTATGTTCAATAAATGTAAATCCATCAATCGAAATTTCCCGACGATCATAATTGTGCACTGACGAACATTTTAGTCGTACGATGTTTATTGAAACGGTTCCCAGGTTTAGAGATGTTCTTCTGTAATTCTGTAATTACAGAAGAACAACGACTAAAATGTTCGTAAGTGCAAATTTAGGATCGTCTGCAAATTTCAATTGATGGCTTTACAGTTATTGAGCATAGCTGCATATGCATCCTGTGCTCAATAAATGTAAATCCAATAATTGTTTACAATAAAACATTGTTAATGTGCATGTCATAAATATCCGCTAACGTACGTACAAGCAACATCGAACAGCCTTTGTAGCCTTTGTGGCCTTTTCCAGCCTTTGGGGTGTTTAGGGTGACCCCAATTTACAGACTATAATAATTTTTCACTTACGAACATTTTGGTCTTACGAAGTTTAGTGAAACGGGCCCCAGGTGAATGAACACTCAGAGCAATATATACAATGAGACCTCCGTAAACCGGACATCTTGGGAGGTCCTAAGGCGTCTGGTTTATCGATATTCCACTGTAATTCTGGGGGGCGTTTCACTAAATTTCCTATCCTAAAATGTTCGTAAGTGCAAATTTAGGATCGTCTGGAAATTTCAATCGATGGCTTTGCAGTGAAACCTCTCTAAACCGGACACCGTGGGGACCTCCCATGGTGTCCGGTTTAGACAGGTTTTATTGTAGTACGTTTTTTGCACATTTTGTCTTTTCTTTATTAATTGTTGACGAAGAGGCGCGTTGTTCACCAATGCGTCAAGCTATTTATAAAAAACAAAGTCTCACATTTCACAACTGGGACCGCGGTATACAGTGTACATGATAGTATGATTATCCCAACAGAGTTCACATATTGCTAGTATCTGACACATATTACATAATACGCCATAGGATTCCCATCTTCGTCAACACGTAATTTATTATTATTCAACATTTAAAAAAAAAATGTTCACGGACCACATATAGGACTGACATATTGCGTCAATTGACATAATATAACAAATTCGGTTTTGAAAAAAAAAATTCTCTGGTCGCAGAGGCAATGCGCGCTTCTTGCAACGGCTGGTCGCATATATACATGTACAACACGCAATTACCACCTGTCATCTGACTATTGTTGCAGCTACGGCTTAGTTACCATGGCTACCAGACTTATATGAATGAGGAGTGATCAAACGGTTTCTGGTCGCCATTATCAATAACGGTACCAGTTGCAGTTGCATTCAACAATGGCAGTAATGCTTTCTTTTTTATGCAACACCATACTATTATTGAATATTGCTAAATACAGTGGAACCTCTCTTTGCTTTGAAATCATTTTCAGGAAATGCTGTGGTGTTATAAGTGATATAGCAAGTCATAATAAAGCGCCTGTGCCTCATATTTTCATGAAAAGAAATTCAGTCGTGTTGAAATTTCTGGCCAAACATAGGTGGGTGGGGTAACTTTGTAAAAAAATAAATACAGTGTATGCACATCTGGTGCGGTTACTGCATTTTCATTGTGGCGCGCGATTTGTCAATATTTGTCGCAAGAGCCTCCTTAACTGATGAGAGGCAGTGATTTTTATAAGTCACCCGCCGCCCTCAGAAAAGCAGTGAATTTTGGCTATTTTCAACCGTCTCGTGATGCCAAAGGCCCGATTTACTGTGATACCTCTCTAAGCCGGACACCCTGGGGACCTCCCAGGGTGTCCGGTTTAGAGCGGTTGTACTGTATGTTTCATTTCACTTCACATATCCTCATATGAATTGTTATTGTATCATACTATCGTCAGCAATAAATTAATATTCCATAGTTTTGTCTAATTCCCTGGGTTTTGACGTGCCTGGGCAATAGTTCCGCATGTCTGGGGAATGGTTCCGCATGCATCTGGAATAGTTAAAACTATGTTCACCTCCCCTCCCCCCCCCCCCCCCTCCCACCTCGAAACTCCAGACGTCATGATTTTTGTCGAATAATACGTCATAAAATTAAATTGAACGTAATTTAGATTGGTCTGTCGACGCGCCCGGCCAAATGTACGTTTATTGTTATTTCATGGTAATTCGGGGAACAGTCAAAACATATCGCCCCTCGGCGATGTGGACGACCCGATTCACTATTGCCTTCAGCCTTCGGCCTCAGTGCAATAGTGTCTCGGGTTGTCCGCAGCACATCGGGGGCGATAGTTTTGACTGTTCCCCGAATGACCATGAAATAACTGTCTATTATCTACAATGTTCATGAGGAATTCGTTTGTGGCCAGACTAATTGTGACCAGTGTATAGCCACACCAGCCTGTGTCATGATTCGAGCGAGCACTGTAGCTCGTTGTCAGGCTACAGGATAATATTATTGATCTGTAGCCTATTTCACCAATATTGCAAAGTATACTTATCTAGCAAAGTATACTTTGAGGTAGAAATTTTCAATTGAAGGATACATTTATTAATTTTTATTATACTGTGATAATGTAATACATTCAGTGTAGTAATTCTGCATACTTTTAAGCATCAAATATATGCAGTGGTTAGTTACATGTATATATGAAATAATGCATTTTTTTAAAAATCAATGATTACTCCCTCAAAGTGTACTTTGCTAGATAAGTATACTTTGCAATGTTGATGAAATCGGCTACAGGAGCTCCACTGGTCAAAAATTCCAGCCACAGCCACAACAATTGTGTTATTTTGACAGTAACCGGTTATGCGTCCACGACGGAACTTATCAACGCTTACAACCTGAACTCGGCAGACAATGTGTGGGGGGCCGTTATGTTCGAGGGCGACTTCAGTAGCGGGCTGCCCGCGCAGGTCTCCTACAGCATCCGCCTACCTGCCAGTGACAGGGGCGAGCGCGAAAAATGGTACACCGAGTCGACCTTCCCGCTGTTCGCTACCACGGCGTTTCGTTCTGAAGAGAAGGAAGGCGGCGAGCCATGTATGTATTTAACTACACTTGAACCTCTCTAAACTGGACACACAGGCAGTCTGTGTATCATTAATTTTATGGGTTTAAATGGTGTATATTTATGATGATAATGCCTGGCCAAGTTCGCAAAGCACAGCCGCATGCATTGACATAGTCATATGTCTGATCTACAGTGCAACATCTCTAAACCGGACACGGGACCTCCCAGGGTGTCAAGTTTGGAGAGATTCCACTGTATATTTCAACAAAGCAGTGGCGTAGCCAGCTTCTTGGATCGAGTTTGGAAATGGGTGCGAGAGCATCCGTACCAGGAAAACAATATTGATTTCTACATTCAATTTACTCGATGAGAGTGATGTTAAAGCTATAATGTTCACATTTACTGTAGTTATTTCTTTCAGAAAAAAATGTGAGTTACGTTATAGTAAAAGAACACACCTGATTTTAGGGGATGCATTCGCACCACTTGCATCCCCACAACCTGACTACGCCACTGCAAAGACATTGGTCGGTTGGCGACAATTCGGGGTTTTCACGTGACGTGGCGAAAACGTGAAGACGCGAAATGTCTAAGCAATGTAAGGGGTCATTGGAAGAAGGGGCCAAAAGCCTATAAGGGGCGTACATACAGCCCCTTCGTCCACTGTCCACATCAATTACAATGTTAACTACTGTCTGTTTCACGAAATCTAGCCAAATCTCACGGCAATATAAACACTGCAAAAAGAATATGTTTTGATAATATTAAATTATTGCAAAATTTAAGAATGAGTCTTCTTTTTACATGTATTTCGTAAAATTTTGTCAAATATTGATTTTATTACGAAAAATGATTCCTCACAGAGCCTGGAGAAGTAGTGGAAAAACGAAAAAAAAAATGTAAATTGACTCTGAAACCGGGCTAGATAGCTTGGAAATGATCTAAGAAAATAAACATGAATTTTGAAAATCGGTCCACTATTTCTAAAATTAGAAAAAAATCACCATCATGTTAAATCCCCATAGATCACGATTGGCAGTTTTTATCTTAAACTATGGTTTGGGTCCAAACTATGTTTTAGGCTTTTTATAAGAGTACGACCTCAAACGGCAGTTTCTGACCAAATGCACAATAATTGCCTAAACCATGGTTTAGACTCTCAAACTGGGGTTTAGTGAACTTGACTTATTGTGCATTTGGCGAACCCAAACTAGGGTTTGAGGAGCCTAAACTAGAATTTAAGCTCCAAACCATGGTTTATGGAATTATTGTGCATTTGGCTTGCCATACTGATTGATTAGTTAATCATGACTTACAGTTTCGCGGTTGCTATGCCGCTCTCTATTAAACGTTGGTCTCCATGGTTTCAGCAATGTTAGACACCGACATTAACTTCATAATCATATTAGTCATGTGAGGAAATATGCATCGCAATTTATAATAACTACACAACTATGTACGTATGTATGACGTGCAGTATGACTATAGAATATTGACTTGGGTTACTAAAGCCATTATGTTGTATTGTCTCAATATGTGGCGATGACTGGAGACATGGGGCTTATGGGAGTTGTGATCAGTGTAGCTCCAGTAGCCGACTTCACCAACATTGCAAAGTATACTTTTCTAGCAAAGTATACTTTGAGGGAGAAATTTTCAATTTTTTTTTATAAATTTATTAATGTTTATTATACTGAATTTATTACATTATCACAGCCATTTTGGCTGTGATAATGTAATAAATTCAGTATAATAATTCTGTATACTTTTAATCATCAAATATATGCAGTTGTTAGTTTTATATGAAATAATGCATTTCGGGAAAAATAAAATATTACTCCCTCAAAGTATACTTTGCTAGAAAAGTATACTTTGCAATGTTGGTGAAATCGGCTACAGATCAAATAGCACACTCATGTAGCCTGATAACAATATATATTCCTTGTTAGAAGCAAGGCGGGTGTTTCGTTGATGTAATGGCGGACAGTGCAAATCCTGATCAATCTGTGCGCACAGGCTGATCTGGAACGGCTCTGGTCGCAAAACACATAAGGCCCATTTCTCCTGTCACAGCCACATATTATAAATAGACATATTCGTGTGTCAGATAATATCCGAGCCATTATAAAACTGTTGAGAAGGCCAAACCACACGCAAACGTAATTAAAGAAACAAAGGCCATTATTATCCGAGCTATTAGCTCGGATTTTGTAACTATAAGAAAATCCTCAGTCATTGCAGACATGCTAATGAGTTAAGTGGCGGTCGCAGTGTCACTGTTTGCGGGTTTAACTTTAGAAAAACACGCGGTACTACGCCATAAAAAAGTAGTTCAACAACAGTAAAACAGCGAGCTGTCTTACCGTTTCAGCGTAATACATGTGTTGTTTACTTTTTTTGTGCTATTTGTGTGTTATTGCAAAAGTTTTTGTATACTTTATAAACTATTAACTGTTATGTATTAATATGAGTTCTTTGTTATGTATGTTGATATTTTGCGCAATGATATAGTAGGGGGCGGGATTTCCCTGTGACGTTTTTCTTGAATGACCAATCACATTAAAGCTTACATTCTGAACTTTACATAGGTCAATGGCTCGATAAAATCCGACATTGGACAGCGAAATGATGATGATTTAGAGCAGAACAATTGTTTTTTGACAGCTACATACTGTTTTAATCATCTTGAGCCATCGATATTATTAATCAGTGTCCATTTTACTTAAAACATCAACTAATCTATAATGAATTTAGTAAAACAGTTCGCGCGGAAATCTAAACTTTCCAAAGAGGTGCTAGCAATGTTTTGATAATTACACGTCGTGTGTGTTAGCGCATACGCTGCCGACAGTCTTGCGACTTGGTTACACAGCATATACAGTACGATACACTTCACAAAGGAAACGTTGTCTTGAGTTTCAATAAGGATAATAATTATCTCTAGATTATTTGTATTATGAATTAAAAAAAGTATATTTAAATAATTAGATATCTATTTAAATAAATATTTCGACATCGTTTACTCAATAAATTAAAATTGAACGTGTAGCTGAAATGAAATGGAAAGTAGAACGTTTTTGTTATATCCTCCGGGTTACAAATCGCTGAGGATTCCTATTTGAATTGGAAAATGATATGAATTTTAAATTTAGGAGACTGTCAGGAGAAAATGGACTGATGACATATGTCACCAATCTAGTTCCTGAGCTATGACTGTGACAGGAAAAAAGGGACTGATGACATATGTCACCTGTCGTGTTCCATGCATGACTGCTCGCTCTTGTTTGTAATTGTTGCAAAATATATAAAGTTTGTCGAGGGGTATATAGTTTTCGTAATTCCGTCCGTCCACGTTAAAGAGTTTGAGTACCCATTATCTCTGCAACCGTAAGTCAGATTGACTTCAAACTTCATATACTTCCTTATCATAATCCATATTTTCATTCCATACATGTACCACACCCATGTGGCCTTCATGTCCAATGTCAAAGTGAAATTACTTAGAACAATCATGTTTGTCAAGATAAATATTGTTTTTGCAGCATTGATAATGTATACTGATTCGACGAATATATTTATTTTAAATGGAGTATATATGATGTTTTGTGTGATATATTAAAATGGTTGCCATGATAACCAATATTATTAAACATTCACATGTTAAGTGTATTGCAAGATGGTAACAGAACTCGGGTGTATTGCATTGATTTTCAAAAAGTAAACACCTTTTCAACAAATACTATTTTTGTGTTTTCCAATATTGGTTACCATGGTTACTATGGTAATGCATATATATTTCAGAACTAATGTATAATAACATATGACAAAGCAATATATCCTGTGAGTATATATAGTTGGGAAATTATTGAGCAAGTGAAACTTGTATGTAGCTGACCATTTGAATAGTTGCTGTCTCAACTACTGACAAGCCGCAATACATCTATTCCGCAAAGTTCCGCATCCCTCCTGGTGCCACTTCTTAAGACTACAATGTACTTTCCAACAAATGAATTCTTAGTATATGTGTCCTCCACAAGCACGTACTGCGAAGGATTTCAGGACTTTCAGTCCTTTGATTGATATATACCAACGGAGATTAAAAGGAGTGCATGAGGGTGGCGTGTTGCATGCTCTATATTTATAATGGCTTCTGATTGCTCACATACGGAGCCACGCAGGGGGCATGGATTTCTTTTTATTAATTCGTTCCCACGAAACAACAATTCGTTCCATCAATTTAACAATTCGTTCCCTCGAATTAACAATTCGTTCCCACGATAAAACAATTCGTTCCCACGAATTAACAATTGGTTCCCACGAAATAACAATTCGTTCCATCAATTTAACAATTCGTTCCCTCGAATTAATAATTCGTTTCCACGATATAACAATTCGTTCCCACGAATTAACAATTCGTTCCCGTGGAATTTTTATTTCGTAGGAACGAATTGTTAAGAATTCCACGTCCCCTGCGGGGTTCAGTAAGTAGACTCTCTTCGCATCTGGGGGCCGTTTCACTAACTTCGTACGACTAAAATGTTCGTAAGTGAAAAATCTGTAAATTACACATTAACAATGTTTTCTTTTAATCTATTATTGGATTTACATTTATTGAATATATGCTACATCTGCAGCCTATGCTCAATAAATGTAAATACATCAATTGACATTTCCAGACGATCCTAAATTAGCACTTACGAACATTTTAGTCTTACGAAGTTTAGTGAAACGGCCCCCTGATCCATGCCTACGCCAGTCGCCATTCTGCCAATCGAGCATTGCTTGTATATCAATACTAATACATGATACTATAGTCTGTTTCACGAAAGCTGCCCAAATTTTACGGCCATATAAACAATTCAAAACCATATTTTTTGCGATGATATTAAATTAAAGGAAAATTTAAGAATGAGCCTTCTTTTTATTTCGTGAAATTTGGTCAAATATTGATTTTATTGCGAAAACAAAATTTCCCCATGTTAAATCCCCATAGACTTCTTCACGGAGTGAAGATGTCTATGGGGATTTAACATGGGGAAACCTTTTTGAATTTCAGAAATACTGGACCGATTTTTAAAATTTAACTTTTGTTTTCTTAGTTAGATCATATCCAAGCTATCTAGCTAGGTTTCGGAGTCAATTTCCAAAATTTTTCGTTTTTTGACTCCTCCCACACTTCCTTACCTCTTTTTCCCCCATGTTAAATTCCCATAGACAAATACATTTTTCGTAATAAAATCAATATTTGACAAATTTTCACGAAATAAAAAGAAGGCTCATTCTTAAATTTTCCTTTAATTTAATATTATCGAAACAAATATTGTTTTTGAATTGTTTATATAGCTGTACAATTTGGGCAGCTTTCGTGAAACAGACTATAGTAGTTTTAATCACCTGTGGCCCGTTTTACTAAACGTCGTGTGGGTGGTTGGTCGGACGAACGCGACGGCGTAAATTAACGGTAGGGGTTTCTCCTTATAGGAATCACGATTTGCCTGATTTGGCTCTCAGGTACGTTTTTATCTTTGGCTCTTGTGTTACCTGGGAGTTGAATTGGGTTATTGCCCAATATAAAAGTAGTAAGATTATTACTGCTTTTGGGAGGTGGCCAAGTGATTCTGGTGTGGGAGGACCTGGTATCAGATCAGGATTATTCTGATTTCAGGGCTGAATATATATATTTTTTTATTGTAAATATTCAGTTCTGATTTTAGGATCCCCTCTTTTGTACATGTACTTGAACATGTACATGTACTTGTACAGGTAATATATGGGATTTAGTACTAAACCCATTGACCCGGCCTTAAATGACCCGGCCTGAAATGACGCTGTTGATAGGCCGTTAAACCAAAAATAACAAACAAACAAACAAAAAAACTTCGTACGATAAAAATGTTCGTACGAAGATTTCTATAAATACACTCACACATTAGTGTGATTCATTAATGTTACAATTTTCTATCTACGCGTAGGGATCATTAAATCTGTACAAACCCACTAAATATTTCACTTAATCGGCTGCTAAAATGACTTGTGTTGTACATTTTAGTTTTGCACTTACGAACTTCTTAGTCGTGCGAAGTTTAGTGAAACGGGCCACTTTGATTGAACGAGCACACATGTATGCTGATCAATACACTGCCATAATAATAATAATTATTATGCTCTGTTATTGCCAATAGCTGTCAATTTCTTGATTTCAAAATACATGAATATTGTGCATGAAATCAAGCAGTTTGAATCAAATTGCGTGATTGCGAGTTGAGATTGCCAATAGATGTTCAGAAAGGTTAATAATCTTGGCAAGATTAACGTAGGTGGTTGTGTATCTCTGCTGATTATGAATGACTGACGAAAGCGACCAGCATAGCACCAGACCGTACGCTAAGAGGGCATACACTGGTCGCAATTTATAAATGGAAGCACAGGTTGAAGTAACGGCCCATGGCATATTAAAGATACATGCCCACTCAGTAGGCACAACACGTTCTTTATATCAGCGACATCATCTGAAACATTTTCTGGCAAAATAAACATCCATTCACCATTAACCCGCGTATTGATTGGCATTATTATACATTTTTTATGAGTCGTAAATGTCCACACTGATATCAGTGGCCGTGTTTCCTTAAAATGTTAACGGACATTACTATTTATTCTCTGTATTTATGTTTGATGTGCAATGATCATACTTTATAACCTGTTGAAAATATTATTTTTTTCAGGTGACGCATTTAATTAGTATAAATAATTAAAACATATCATGCCTCATTTGTATATGAAAATAGCCTGATACCGCCGAGCGACACTATCAATAAAATAAATATTACTCAATGATTATATCTGTACAGCGGGCACTCGTATTTTTTAGAACTGGTGGAATAGTGACACAATTATACACTTATGTAATTCCTTTAAAGAACATTGTGTGCCTACTGAGTGGGTTTAATACATTAAATATACCAAAAAGCATCAATAAGTGAAAACAATAAGCTAAACAAATATGTACTCCCTCCTGTCACACATACCGTGGTAGGAGGGAGCAATTATGTTTTTGTGTGATGGGAGGGAATAAATATTGTTTAACTTATTTGTTTCTCTTATTGATTCTTTTTGGTATACATTGTATTTAAATTATTTATATACCATGGGCCGTTACTTCAACCTGTGAATGGAAGGTATCTCACTGTCATTAGCAAAGTCCAACCATCAATTTTGAAGGTACATGTATGCATGGTAACACATTTCTGCCATCCACGTAGCGTGATGCATGTACCTACGTAATCTTATTTACACGTTATATGTCGCCTTATCGTGTCATGTCGATTTAACCACTTGTCAAGACGAAAACAATTGGACGAGATAACTAACAAAAAAGCTCGTCAAAACGTAATACTGCTCACCAGTGTCATCCAGTTTTACATGATAGTTTGTTCTCAAAACATTGAAACTTTAGCGCGTAATTGCCACTTACACAGTCACGTGGTTTTCTAGAAGTGACACCGTTTCTGAAAGACATTTTCCGATGGGACGTAGCCTAATGTTTCTAAAATATATTTTCTTAAAAAACGACGGATTTTGATGATATATGAGCCGCGTCGCGAGAAAATCTGTCTTCGGGAGTCTGACGACGTCACAAGATATGACGTCGTGAACTTAGCTGACGTAATTTCAGCCGAGATTTCCAATTATCGACGTTTGTCAGAACGCCGTGTTAGGTTTGTTCCGTTGTGTTAAAGTTATCAATTAGTCAGTCTCAACAGCAAATTTAAGATGGCGGCGAATTTTAAAATCGAAGTCGCTGTCGGTGCAGCTGAATTTTGTCCATCTTTACAGTAACAGTATATGCGACGTAACCAACGACACGGACATGTCCATCGTGTATGCAATGCTTATTATGACAACTGTGTAGTCTAACTCGAGCCAATATTGAAGCGCATCGTAAATAAATCGGATATTTAATCAGATACAATACCGAATCTACCTAGCGTGGACGCCGCCATTTTGCTTTGAATCACGTCACTGGATTTGTGACACATGGCGAGGGAATTACGTCAAAACATGACGTCACGCACGTTCAAGCAATTACGTTTAATATGCGGTATAAATTAAATACATTATTAGTGCCGTAGAATATAAAATATATTTGGTTTCGCCGAAATAAAGCTATCTAAGGCTCAACCGAATATATTAAATATTTTTTTTTTTATATTCGACGGCACTAACCATGTATTATATAACTATATGGGCCGCGCTCTGTGAAAACCAGCCTTAATGACAACATTTTCAATTTGCCCTTTTTTACATTTTTTGATGCGGACACCTTTCAAAAATAATATGCTGAAAAGAAAATGCAAATATGTTTCATAGTTTTTGTTTTATCTCACGTTTTGTAGCACCATGTTAATAAAAAAAAGGAACTTCATCGAGAAAATGACGTTATTGAAACGCTGACGTTTGTACAATGCAACACAACAGCCTACAGTAGAAATGCGTGTTCATAGACTCATTGACTGTGCTTGCTGTAAACTGTATTTGCTGATAAGTTGCCCTAAATGTATCTACAAGTGTTAGTATGAATACTATCAAACATTGAACAGAATAAAACTATGATATGTACATATAGTGAACAAACCAAACGCACCACTATCAATGTTAAATCTATGTGACTTCGTAATTTGCTACTATCGCCAACTATCACAGATTATGCATATACCTGTACCGTCAGAAAGATACATTGTAATTATTTGAGAATTTAGTTCAGAATATAATTGACGTTATTTACGTAACAGTTAATTGTGACGTCAATTATTGATGTATACATTACGCCACTCACCAAGGACCAAACACAAACAACTAAACGACATTGCTGGTGTTTTAAATTGAAACAATCTGTGATTGAAACAAATGCACTATTTTCTGTAGAAATGAATGACCTGAATTTGGTTAGAATTTGGATAGGCCTATGGCTGCACATATCAATGACTTCAGCGTCTGATGGTGTCTAGAGGGTAGTCGGACACCCCCGGGGAGTTTTAAACAAATTAAAAATCGACTGTCCATACCCGACTCTCGGAATTAAATTTACATCTCAGATAGCGGGAGGAACGTTTTCATGTGTAGCCAATATGACTGACGGACGGTCTTCTGTACATGTACATGTACCTCGTACTAGCAGGTAGGAGGTCTATGGGGAAATCCTTTGCTGAAATCCCACTCCCTCGGCGGCCCACCGCCGCGCCACTGCCCACACACCGAGAGGGCAGATATTGTTAGGTGTGTCCGCAAACAAAAAGTTATTGTGTGGACTACCCGTCTCGATCCTGTGAATGCATTTACTGCCGTTATAACAGAAAATTCTTCAGCCCAGTAAAGGTTTCAGTCCGCGCATGCGCAGACGGAACAATAACAATCGGGGCCAAGACTGTGTAAAGTTTAAGTCATCGATTATATTTCAAGATTTAATGACATTAACGTACGTCTAAGCATAAAAATGGTCCCAAATGTAAAATTTAGGTATTTTCCCGTCCGGGGATGTTATGAATGCGTATTTTCGAGCTCCGTGTCGCACTTTAGTGGCCATATACTATTCTGCTGATAAATCGAGATGCTATCGGACACCTGTTTGGCGCCTGACAGCATATACGTTCATTCATATACATTAGTAAAATGTTATAACAATAATGTTATAAAACATTAGTGAATGTGTACAATGTGTGCTGCATGAAATGGATGAGTGCACCATGTGTATGCTGGCTGATCTGTCTAGGTATGTGATGGTAACTAAATTGTGGCTGTGACTGTAGCAATCAGGCTTTTGGGATTGCTGACAAGTGTAGCTCGGGATCAAATAGCACACTCCTGTAACCTGATAACAATCTATGGTGCTTGTATTAAGCATGACGGGTATTTCATTGATGGACATTGGTGAACCGTGCAGATCCTGATCAGACTGTGCGGATGCAGATGCACAGTCTGATCTGGATCTACACTGGTCGCAAAGCCCATAGGCCCCATTTATCCTGTCACAACCACAAGTATACATACAATTTCGTTTTAATTTTCCTGTGCACTGGATCATAAAATGTGTTGAATAGACGTATCAACATACCAGATGATAGAACACATGATACAAGCATACACCTATATTTGCCATTAACGTACCACCAACCACGTCATGTATGCCAGTCAGGGTTTACACTGTTCACCACTTTAGTTTAATTAGTGCGGTATTGTTTCTGACAAACATTTTAGATACTTATCAACGTGTAGGAGTGTACTAGTTTATCAGGTGCTACACTGAACACAATCCTTGTAATCTGGTGATGGTGTTTTGATGTATCAGAATTAAAATCCGCCAATTGATATTCAAAAAGACATGGTGCATTTATAACCAGTAATGTGCAGTACTATTTAATAGGCTACACAAAATTAATGTTTAGATTCTCATCCAAATTTTGGGGAAAATGGGGCGGGTGGGACACTTATTTGTTATTTTCAGGCAATACTAAAACGAGGTGTTGAACGGCAAGGCGCAGTTGCGTGCAATAGTGTTTTGTAATAACATGTTAATTTTGAAGTATTGCTAATCTCGAGGGGGCGGGTTCCGGGGTTTCTGTATTGCGCTACGTTAAGCACTCAGATAAAAAGCTGTGGGAGCGGTATAATACGCGGGCGCATCATTCTCGTAAATTTTACCAAATGTTTTTTGTGCCCCATCAAGTGATGAGACAGGTGCATGCGCCGATGTACAGGCAGTATGTGGAGAGCAGTATCCTCGCCCATGGTCGGCCGGTAGACAGGGATGTATGTGACATGCTAGAGTGTCGGTCACGGAGAAGCGGCCGGAAGAGGTGGGTGCAGTGTGCTGTGTGTGGACGGTGGTTCCACATCACCTGCTGTCGCCTGCCTGTGACGGCTGCTCTCAGTGACGTAGACTACGAGTGTGTCATATGCACTGCTATGTACAGATAGAATATTTGTATACGCCCGTTTGTAAAAAAATGTAGACCTTGATCAGACTGTGCGAGTCACAGGCTGGTCTTGGGCTACACTTTTCACAAATATCAATAAATCCCCTCTTGACGGGACACATTATTTTAAAGTAGAAATACAAAGGATTTTTTTTTATTGGAAATGGTAATACTCGATTGAAGAATTAAGTGGTAGGAGGGAGCAGCGTTCATCCTTACCGGGAGGCCGACATACATGGTTTGGCCCTCTTGTACCGTTTTGGCGCCCTGGTACTTGAGAGCTAAATCCAGTTATGCTCCATTATTAAGTAATAAGCTTATAGGTAATCCTGTTACTTTGGAGCAGAGGTAAGTGACTCTGATGTGGCATGGACCTGGCACCACGTCAGGATATTCTAATTCCAGGGATGAATATAGAGTTTATGTAAATATTGAGCTCTGATTTTGGGAATTTCCCTCATTTTTCACAGGTTGAATACGGGATAATCAAAATGGGGTGTAGATGTCAAAAATATTCCGGAGGGCATACCGCCGGACCCACCTAGCAATCTCCCGAGCTCCGCTTGGTCGACGAACCCCGCCCCCCTAACCTGAAATCCTGGATCCGCTCCTGGTATTTGCTTTATATCATTTACACGCATCAGACTAGAACGTCCCTTTGATAAAAAACAATAAAGCACGCAGACATCCAGTGTTTAGTAGTAAGTAAATTAACAACGATCTAAAGTAGGACTTCTTAAATTTGTAAATGTTGGAGACCTGTGCATCTGCGCAGCCTGATCAGGGTCTGCACTGATTGCAAAAATACTAGTAAAATATATGCCATACATTCATATAACCATATGTAACAGTTATCAAACGGCAATCGTACGGCTGATGTAATGTGATATTTTTGAAAGTCGCTAAAAATTACGCGACATTAGAAGGTACATGCAAGTGGTTGCAGATACAGATACAAATCAGTAGGTTACGTCACTGGGGCCCGTTTCACTTAACTTCGTACGACTAAAATGTTCGTAAGTACAGAATTAAGTCTGTAAATTCCACATTAACAACATTTTCCTGTAAACAATTATTGGATTACATTTATTGAGCAGCCTATGCTCAATAAATGTAAATATATCAATTAAAATTTCCAGACGATCCTAGATTTACACTTACGAACATTTTAGTCGTACAAAGTTTAGTGAAACGGGCCCCCGGTGGCTACAATTATGTTCGCACTAAATATGCCTGTGACACAATACCAACACACTAAATACTAAATAATAAAACATGTTTGGCCCAGTGTCAACATGATGCGATATGTCAGGAGCCGCGTGATTAGCACTACCATATTTTTTATCTGTGATACGATTATTTTTCTGACAATTTCCAAATTTTATTTTATGTTGATTTTCGAAACATTCGACGGTGAACCAGTAAATCAAATGAATTAAGACCTAGCTAGGCCCAGTTCTATCCGTGGATATTTTTATCCAGAATACGTGTCACAGTTAATGAGCCAACTGTTTACATTTGATTTAATAACAGTAACGGTTGCGTGCACACTTTCACGTAGAGCGGGGTCGGGTCTGACCGGCCGTCGGCACTAACCGCCCCCATCAGTAAACACGTTTAAACCTAAGTTGATATCTTATATTGCGCATGTTTATTTCCCCGTGAGTTTTAAATTTGCGACAAACAGTGCAGAAAGTATTGCCATTACAAATTAAATCGTTTTCCATAGATCGACATCTGTAAACCAAGACCGTTTCATAAATATGATCATGCAATATGTAGATCTACGTCTACACATAATTAAGTCATGCATACATGATTGCAGATTTACCCGAGTGTGTCTACATATTTCGAAAATCGTTGTCACGTTCAAATGAAAGTTAGCGTTACTCATCAAAATACGTAATGCAGTGTAATCTATAAATAAATCCCAAAATCGGAACTGGGTTTGTACAGTGTGTACGGTTCCGTTTTAGACGGCCGAAAATACCCGACCCCGCTCTAATCTGAACGGGACCGTATAGCATAATTAGTAAAGAACGCACACATGCGCCCCGGGGTCGATCTTAAAGTTGTAAGTACATGTATATCTGATGGTGGTCGCCAGACAGGATAAGTTTGTTTTCTGTGAGTATTCCGGTTTCAACCCAAATTAAGAAACATGCAGACGCCTCCATCTACGCCGACTACAATTGTTCTCGCGTTTGTTTGTAATTGTTATATAAATATTTAATAAAGTTTAAAAGAAATATTAGCATTATGATTACATAATATTGATTGTGTTATGTGTTATCTAAAAATACCGGTAGTATGGTTATTTAGTTTCAAATGTCATTTCACAAGTCGTCCATATAATATATTATAAAAATCATAAATGCAATATGCCCATTTGTATAAAAATAATCGACACAATTAATACGTATTTCCTTGAACGAAACCGAAGAAAAAAAAGACAACTATCTGAACCACTATGAAAACAACTTTACAATTCTGCCACGCATATCCAACATTAAAATATTTGTGAGCCGTAAAGCGTACGGCTAATAGTACTAATAGGACAACTTATTGCAATGACGCAACAATTCCAAGTGTCAAAATCCGACGTGACGTTGGTAAATTTATGCGTAACTTTGCGACGTAATTTTCAGCCTTTCATGGCGTTGTCATTAAGGCTGGTTTTCACAGAGCGCGGCCCAATTATATATTGTAACGTCGTTTGACGTGGCTTTTACGTGACGTCTCATTTGCTCAAACGACCTGAATAGTGGTGTTGTATAAAATATAATATCTTGATGAACATTGCAGATATCATGATCAAATAAAAAGCATTCAATGCATCATACAAATACCATTGTCATCGTAACAAAATGTTAATTTGACCAAGAATTTCCCGAAGACAGGTTTTCTCGCGACGCGGCTCAATTATTGCTCACCAAATACGATGATTTGTGTGTTTTACGGTCACACTAATATGAGGTTCGACAATGTCTAACCGTGGGTAAATTTTTGCCGTGGCACGAGGGATCTGTTTGAACCCCAAGGCCGTAGCCCGCGAGTTCAAACAGTTCAAACGTTATTGTTACCTTTTCGTTGAAAATATCGTGTAATTTTAGCTTATATGCAGTACTTTTGGTACTTTGATAACCCGTTACATTGAAACAGCTGATGTACATATACATATTCCGGGGCCGCAGTACACGTCGCGTAATGCAGGTGCCCCATCTACGCATCAATTTCAAAATTTCAGTGCGACAGTTGTGAACTGGTCTGGTGATGTAATGGCGCGTTCTTGTAACGTTATGAGACACATGCATTACGTACATTGTCTGTAGGTGTTGGCTTGGCCCTGGAATGAGCATTGTCTACAGCCATGGTAAAACAGTACGCGCTGTACGTTTGAACACGGCTGTGAGCGGTGTCAAACAATGGCAGTCATGTAACAATATCCTTTCCCGTGCAGATTACGCGGTAACTGGTTTCCTGACGCTACAGTACTACTTGAACAAGGCGATAATTGAGACGCACGAGTCCGGGGCAAATATCGGCACAGACTACAAGGTGGAAATAGCCAAAATGGCGTACCCAACGCACGTGGACGACGCAATGATTGCGATCCTACAGCAGAATCTCCCGTTCTTCATCTTCCTTAGCTTCATCCTGAACGCGCTGCAGATAACGAAGAACATCGCTTACGAAAAGGAAAAGAAGCTTAAGGTAACGTACCTGATACTAATGAGACACGCCATGCGAGTTTGTGCCTTCGGATATAGTATGTGCGTAATTTCATTAAATACGTTTACAAAATTTACAATATTCTTCATAAATAAGGTCAAAAGTTGATAAACTTCTCAGAGTACATGCGAAATAATTCCGCATGTACTCTGAAAATGTTGTCAACTTTGGACACCATTTACGGAAACTATTGTAAATTGTGTGAACGTATTTCATGACATTACGCAGATGTCCGAATGTATAAAATGACATGGCGTGTGTCATATACTCTTAGTACTGTAAAACCTTCGAGGGCCTTTACAGTATTAACAGTCTGTGAACTACTGCATTAGTACTTGCAGACAATCCCAGTCAGTTTCACTTTTATTACAAGGGCGTGCGTCGTCAGCGGAGGTTCGATGGGTTCGTACGAACCCCCTTTTTAGAGACAGCATACATTAAATGAGGTCCGCGGTAGCCATTTTCAGTGTATGAATGAGTAGACATTATATTATTCAAATGCCCTACTAAGATCGCACAGTGAATCGACGCGAAACGTATTGCAATATGCCAGCTTTCAGAAATATGCTTCTTTATTGGACTTAAAACTCTTTTACCAGGAGCTAGTTGTTGTCCAAACATACCATATGGCAGGATTTGGCTTCTAGAAATCTAAATATTTCCGGCGCTACGAAACAATCGAAATATGTAAGGAGTACAGTCTTCGGTTACTTCAAAGCTGATAGTCGAATCCCCTTTTCAAAGATTCAGGGGGCCGTTTCACTAAACATCGTACGACTAAAATGTTCGTAAGTGCAAATTTAGGATCCTCTGGAAATTTCAATTCATGGATTTATATTTATTGAGCATAGGCTGCATATTTAGCCTATACTCAATAAATGTAAATCCATGTAAATTGTTTACAAGAAAACGGTGTTAATGTGGAATTTACAGACTATCATAATTTTGCACTTACGAACATTTTAGGCGTCTGAAGCTTAGTGAAACGGGCCCCTGGTGACGCCCATGTATTAACTTCCATAGACCCTTGTAGATAGTGAAGTAACAGAAGCCAAAGGCAAAGTAGCCATGATGACAATGAATACCATAGAACCTGTCTAATTCGGAGATCAAAACACATATAGTATATTGGACTATATATCGAATTCCCTCAACGCACTGCAGATAGTGACGAACATCACGTACACAAATTTAAAGCTAGGGTTCCATATATTACGTACACAATTTTCTTTATGGAAATGTAATACTTGTATAATTGTGAAAATATTCCACCAGTTATAAAAAAACACGAGTGCCCGCTACACATATATAATCATTCAGTAATGTTTAATTTACTGATAGAGACTCGCGGTAGTATCAGGCTATTTTCATATGCAAATGAGGCAGGATATATTTTTTAATCATTTATGCGTCACCTGAATAATTTGTTTATAAACATATAATCAAGTATGATCATGACACATCAACAAATAAATAGCGAGAATAAATAAGTGTTTCCGTTATCATTGTTAAGGGAACATGGTTATAGCCCCTGATATCAAACTGGCACATAGCGTTTGATATAAAAAGTAACATACTGTGAATTAACACGCCTGGTAATGGTAAATCAATGTTCATTTGCCAGAAAATGTCATATCTAAAGAATAAAGGAAAACGAATGTCGCCATCAATTGCATTCTGGGATGTGGGACTCTAGCTTTAAAAATCAGCAGACGGCAATGCAGTTGACCGACACTGGATCTGCACTATTCGATAGTCCATCAATGAAACACGCGTCATGCTTTTAACACGCGTTATATATCATTATCAGGCTACAGGTCATATTTGGTGAGAAGCTACACTCGTCACATCTCGTAAGTTCCATTTCTCCAGTCACAGCCACGGAAATGATCTTCTAAACGCTAAAGTAATTCGGATAAACAGGGGCCCGTTTCACCAAACTTCATACGACTAAAATGTTCGTAAATGCAAATTTTGGATCGTCTGGAAATTTCAATTGATGGGTTAACATTTATTGAACATAAGCTGCGTAAGCAGCCTATGTTCAATAAATGTAAATTCAATAATTGTTTACAAGAAAACATTGTTAGTGTGCAATTTACAGACCATCATAATTTTGCACTTACGAACATTTTAGTCGTACGAAGTTTAGTGAAACGGCCCCAAGGACTCTCGATCTCCTTTCAAGTACACAATTGCCTGTGTTAATCTTGCCAATGTGTCAACGTTTCTGAACATATATTGAGAATCCCAACTCGCAATCAAGCAGTTTTATTGGCCGAGCCTGAGCTGTACCACGCACCACAGCTGAGGCTCAGCCAATCAAGCTGATTGATTGCAAACACAACATTCAAGTAGTTAATTATAAAACAATTGACAGATAGTGTCAAGATTTGCTTACTGTTTACAGTAATTTCCAATCAGCTCTTAAGGGAAGCACATTTAATACATATTATTTAATATTCCATCATTTTTATAAAATGTTCGATCACGTGGTTTTTATCAACGCAATATAAAATAATATGTTTTAAGCAAATTAACAAGACCAATTGGTCTAAAATTAATGAAAATAGTGACTATTGAATAATATGTACATTATGATAAAGGCCATATGGTCGAACATTTAATAAAAAACGACTATTAAAGGCCCTGAACGGCTCAGTATTACAATTTTCCGATTTTTTCAAACGCAAAAACATGTTTGGCAACTGATTTAGTACAAAAAACTAACATATACTGCCTAATAGATACATCTGAAGTCTTGAGATTTACATCTTAATCGCAATGTGAAGACAACAAAAACTTGTTTTGTGTACCACTCAAAATGTCAATATTGAATATTTCCGTAACCCAATCGCTTCGGCTCGGAAGCGAGTCGATAAACTCCGGCTATCGAAATTCATCGGCCGCGAATCGAGGAGTTGAGGAGTTGACCCGAGCGTCTATCGGAAAATCGATTTGGCTTTGAAACACGCACCTGCTGTTTGTTTATCAACAAATATTGATATTTTCATCGACTACAAACTCATGTTTGTACCAAAATGAATGCAAACAGTTTCAAAATGTGTGTAAATAGAAACCTGTTGGATTTATGTGTGGGAAAACCCAATAGGAGGTCAAATTCGGCAACTTGAGCCGTATAGGGGCTTTAAGTAATATATATATTGCATTTTCTTTCAGGAAACGATGAAGCTAATGGGTTTGTCGACTTTCATGTACTGGCTCTCCTGGTTCGTGAAGTGCCTGATCTACCTGTTGATCATCATCATCATATACACGATCATCTTCAGCATCGAGCTCGGAGAAAAGGGGAAGATCCTGAACTTCTCCCATCCCACCATCTTCTTCTTCTTCCTCTTCATGTACATCACGGCCACAATCGCATTCTGTTTCATGATCAGCACCTTCTTCAATGGCGGTTAGTATGAAGGTGTTTGCGCGACAATATGGAACCAGAAATATTGCCCCTATGCATTTGATTATGTATAATGCTTTATCATTTAACTCGCTTTGTATTAGCCGAATACACACTCACTGTAAACATATTGCTGTATCAGGCATTGACCTGATACGAATATCCGGGTCACAACGAACGTTGTATCAATTGAGTCACATTACGTTAACTTACCGAATTACGCGTTCTTTTCAATGCAAACTATTTTATGTTTTACCATCGGTTAGTATAAAACGTTACCTGATAAATAGAATACCATCCTAGTGTCTGTTAATATGAAGTTTATCAAAGTCGGCTCTGAAACAGTAGGAATTGCTCGGCGAGCATCGGAATTCCTGCGCGTTTCCTAGCCGTGCCTGATAAGCTTGATATCAAAAGACAGTATACAGGTATTCTCTATTTCTGTACTTACTGTATATTGCACATTTTCCTGTCGACTAACCTTTGGCCATTGACACATTAAATCCCAAAAGAAATCCAAACATAGATACTTTTCCATAAATCATTGAATTCCCATAATAATTTGTGTTTCTCAATAAAATCAATAGTTGATGGCCTTTCATCAAATTTAAACATTTGGGTAGGGTGACATTTTTGTTATTGCTAAGTCTTGTTTTTGCATTCGATGTGGTTAATAGCCAAAACGTGTCGATATAATTCTCATATTCAAAATAACCAGGAAGTTTGATTGAGCTGCAATGTGCCAAGAACGAACTGAAGGAATATGCTAAGAAAGGTATTACAGTGCAACCTCTCTAAACCGGACACCCTGGGTTGTCCCCATGGTGTTCGGTTTAGAGAGGTTTCACTGTTAATCAGGCATTTGATCACTCTGAGCCATAGTTGAGTGATATGCGATCACGAACATACATTTATCACCGGAGATAAATGACCAAGGAATGCATCAAAAATAAGATCATTTACGTTAGAGATGTTGGACTTTATGAGCACGCGCCTGGTCCTTGTTCTGGAATATAACATGTTCGTAACAGATGGACCGTATACACATATTGTAAATATATTTAATATATAAAGAGCAAAGTGAGTTCTTTCTGCGATGTCATTATTATCTAGATCCTTCGTCGTCATTGTACATGGCTGTCGTTATAAGTGCTCGCACGTATACTTTGTTGGCGAATTTTGATGTCGTGTCTCCGTTTCTCAATGAGCTTCCCTTATGCTGTCTGGCAATCGTAGACATTTGTGTCATGGATCGTGTATGCCAGGCGCAACCCTTAACTAAAATAAACACGTTCACCCTCGATCAATACTAATCGTCGATGTAATTTCTAGCAAACAAGGCATTCGCGTGTGGGATGTTGAAATGCTTGTATTTGTGCAAATACTGACACAGCCCTTGACTTAAATGAACACTTCCAATAAAATGCAATTTGAACTTTTTGTGTCATCAATGATGGACGATTATTATTGATCGCTTCAGCGAACAGGGTGTGCTGTTGATTCGCTTGAATTTGTCTTACATGGAAGATACCAGCAAACGCGGCATTCGCGTGCAAGATGTTGTTGAATCGCTCGAATTTGTCTGGTGATACATTCAAGCGAGTCAACAATAATCGTCGATGATATTTCCAGCGAACACAGCTGCATTCGCGTGCGGGATGTTGTTTTTCCTCACGTATTGCCCGACGTTCTTCCTAAACGACCGCTACGGCGAGCTGTCACGGCTGGAGAAGATGGCCACGTGTCTGCTGTCCAACATGGGAATGGTGTTCGGCGTGAACGTACTCATGATCTACGAAGGAACAGGTTTGTTTGGGTCCCACGGCCGTCGATAATGTATTGTATATTTACACGGTGCATAATCACGTGGTTACAACAACAACAACAATGGCTGGAAGTGTTTACAGCGCGCCCACTCCAAAGTAAGTATTATTTTATATTTTCCTTAATATGCAACGGATTTTGATGTGAAAAATGGCGCAGCAAACGTGTCTTCATGAGCTGCATTTGGTGGTCTCTGGACATCGGCACATACTTATGTCGTTTTTGCGAAGAATCGATTTCCGTGCGAGTAAATACGGAAATTGATTCTTCGCAAAAAGGACAGAAGTTTTTGCCAAAGTACCGAGACTACAAGATGCAACTTAACAAAACTGGTTTAATGCGCCATATTATATAATAAGGACAATACAAAATAATACGTACTTTGAATCTGAGGCGCTTCTTGAAGTTTCAGTATGTGTTGTTATTGCTATAGCCACGTGATCATGCACCTTGCTTTATATTGTAAGCTGAAAACCAATATTATACCGTCTCAGAATGTAGGAAACGCTATTTTGAGGGCCTACACAACTGTATTTGTTCAACTTTCCCAGATGTCAACGTTTCGGGACATGTATTGGCAATCCCAACTCGCAATCAAGCAGTTTGATTGGCAGAGCCTGATATGTAGCTGTGCCAATAAGTAACACCTATTTGCAAGATTAGCGCAGGTTGTGGTGTACAGTACGAGTTTTTGGTATCGCGGCTTTAGACACCACCACTGCAGACCCGAGGCGCCGCTGAACTATTCTGGACCGGTTATTCATGCCCCGACGACGACACTTAGTGTTACAAATGTCCATCCGTCTGTCCCGTCCGTCCCGTCCGTCACAAAGCAATGTACGCATGCGTTAGCAACGCGACATCAATGCCAATGGCTAACGGCGCGGACCCAGGCCACCACTCCACCTACATGTAAGTTTTATTAAATAATCAACAAAAGATGACCAAGCCATATGGGGGGTATTTGCTGTTTGATCCAGTAAAATTCCCCCAAAAATCATTATGATGCAGGGGGTGGTGTCCTGGGTCCGCGCCGTTAGCCTGTGTGCCAATGAATAAAAATGAACATTTATCCCGTCAACACAGTGCGTATGTGCCGTGAAACACTGTGCCGTGAAACATTTTTGATATCCTGTCAATACAACCTAATCACTGCGTATGCATATGTGCGGTGACTGGGGTTATTTTTTGGCATTTAAAAGCCATTTGTAGGTGTTGACGGGATAAATAGAATAGTAGGTTAGTGCCGTGAATGGGAAAAAAACATCTGGCGCGGCACGGAAACGGGATGTGCTCGGCAGAACCTCGCCCATCTCGTTCCCTAAGCCTTGCCAGATATGTTTTCCCATTCACGGCACTAACCTACTATTCTCTATTAACCGTATACCACCGCATGCTCTAATCTTGCTATATTTGTCAATTGTTTATTTCAAAATACTCTAATACCGTGCTTGGAATGAATCAGCTTGATTGACTGAGCCTGAGCTGTGCCAATCACACTGCTTGATTGCGAATTAGGATTGCCAATAGATGTTCAGAAACGTTGTAATCTGTAGCCGATTTCACCAAAATTGCAAAGTATAGTTATCTTGCTAATGTAATAAGTTCAGTATAATAAGTATGCATACATTTAGTCATCAACATATGCAGTCGTTAGTTCTATATGAAATAATGCATTTCGGGAAAACAAATGATTACTCCCTCAAAGTATTCTCAGCAATTTTAGTGAAATCGGCTACAGTGCAAGATAATGCAGGTTGTTGTGTAACACTGTTCAATGGGTACTTTATTGATGCAGCCGTGCTAGCTGCTACAGTAGCGCTTTTCTGCAGGTCAAATATACGTACTATACCAATACTATACGTATACTATACCAATACGATATGTTTTCTATACGATATGCATATAGTATAAACGTACGGTATGTTTGTACCGTACATACCAACCAATATCGTATAGATATACCATTTAAATCGTACGTTTATACGATTTGTATACATGTGTATAATTCTGGTACGTTTGTATCGTACAAACATACCAGATTATGGTATATTCATACCATATCCGTACGGATATATCGTACATACGAACGGATATCGTATGTTTGTATAATATTCGTATAGTACGTTTGTACTATACGATGATACGGTACAAACATACCAATATTATATGATCATACGATATGCTCATTAAATATACCAATACTATACGATTACGATATGTATACGATATTAGTATATACAAATAGGTAAGGAGCAGAAAAGCTCTACTGTATGAACACGGGTTCATGAAGAACGGTTCATATTTCGGTGTTGTGTGGGTTATTTCTGTATAGCTGGTGGTTTGGGTGCATTGTTACAAACATACAATGTACGTCACCTCCCGCGAATTACACGTATAACTAGAAGCGTTCCTTTGTGGGTATGTTCACAGTATAAAAGGAACGGCGAATGTGTAGATAATTGACGAGTTCTGTCGTGTGTAATGATTGAGCATTCCTATGCGTTTCCTAGCCTTGTCTGATAAACTTAATATCAAAAGACACTAACCTGGTATTCCCTATTTCAAGGTACTTTATATGATCACGTGGTATTAACAACAACAACAAGTACTGAAACTTCCAGAATCCATCTGATTCAAAGTACGTATTATTTTATATTGTCCTTATTACTTCCGTGTCTACCGATACGGAAATCGATTCTTCGCAAAAACGACATAAGTCTGTGCCGAACTCCCTGGACGACCAAATGCAGCTCATGAAGACGCCATATTTCATAAAAATTCGTTGCATATTAAGGAAAATATCAAATAATACTTACTTTGGAGTGGGCGACGTTGTTGTTGTTGTAACCACGTGATCATGCACCTTGTATTTGTTAGGCCCATTTATTTAACCGACTTTATTACACTCTTGCAAATTATTTGCACGGGTTTCGCTGTGAAAGAAAACCCGTAATCAACTCCTTACAAATAATACACCGTGAAGAGAACACCCGTAAGTGCGCGCTTGTTGTCTTGGAAACCACGAGCTACCATGCAAAATGTTTAATTTTTATTACAGTCAAAAAAAATTATTTGAAAATTTGGAAAGGGTCTCGACTAATCTAGAATGTTAATGTGATTGAACACATTCTAAACATGCACTCAAAAATATTTGCTTCATAGAAACAGCTGCGTAATTTGGATTTCAAAAAGTTTACATGATGTCACATTTGGCGCCACACAAGGTAACGTCAAAACGCCGGAAAACACGTCATTGTATAACTATTCATGCGCACATCACAATTCATTGATTATAATCTCCAAAATAGACTAAATGTGCATATGTATCCGCCGTGAAAGTGTAATAAATTGGATATTCCATCGTACATGTTTAAGTAGCGAAAATAATACACTCGTGCCCGTCGCGTCCGTCAGTTCGCTACGCTCACTCGTTGCTTACGCGGAAGCCGACGCACACTCGTCTAATTATTTCCCGCTATTCAAAATGTACGATGGGAATATCCTCTATGTCAATTGATACAGCCATGTGAAACTATACCGACCCGAGAATGCTATGGATTAGTGTGCTTTTGACTGGAGAAAGGGGCTTATAAATGTGTGACCAATGTAGCTCCTCAAATACCACACTGCCTGATAACGATCTATATCACATGACGGGTGTTGCATTAAAGTTGAGGTCCCATCTGTTGCACACACCATTTTTCCACCGGTTTTAAAAAATACCAGTGTCCGCTATACAGATATAATCATTTAATAATAGTTAATTTACTGATAGAGACGCGCGGTTGTATCAGGCTATTTTGATAGGCAAATTATTTAAATTATTTATATTAACTGCATGCGTCACCTGAAGAAATAAGGTTATCGACATATTATAAAGTATGATCATTGCACATCACAAAATAAATAGACATAATAAATAATTGTTTTCGTTAACATTTTAAGGAAACACGGTTACCACCCCTGATATCAAACGCGAAATTCACATTTGATATAAAACAGTATAATAATGTAAATTAACATGTCCGGTAGTGGTAAATGAATGCTTAGTTTACCCGAAAAATGTCATATCAAAGAATAGACGAAACAAATATGTCTCGCTATATTACAATCTGAGATGTGGGAGTCCAGCTTTAATGGAATGGCGAACTGAGTTACATAATTTGTATTCGAGCGCTAGCGATGGACTATACAACCAACATCAACATTTGAGGTATTACAGCTTTTATGCAAATTAGCTTATGTCGGTCGCAGCACATATTTTGCGGGTTGAACTTTTTAAAAACACGGGTCGTACGACATAACAATATAGTTCTAACAACTCAGCTTGATCACATTTTCAGTGTGATAAATGTTTCGCATGTTGTTTTGTGGTAAATTTGCACATGCTCCCTAAGGGTGCGATGATTAACCGCCATTCTCGATTATTTGCTACATACTCCATGGTTCGAAGTACAAATACAATCTTCAAAATAGATCTCATAATAGAAATCTATTTATCATTTTAGGTTTTCCAAAAATCTATTTTAACTCATTGTTGTTGTTGTTATTGTTGCTGCTGCTGTGAAATTCCCGCGCTTATATTTCGCGAAACCCTTTCCACTCTAGTTGAATTATTCGTCTAAATGTCATCCACAAACACATACTGCGATGAATTCCAGGACGTTCAGTCCTTTGATTGGATGCGGCAAGGCCAATATCACCAGACGATCTATTTGGATTAATTTATACCTGAATGTGTTACTACCCAGTGTGAGTATGTTTTGGTGTCCCTGAAGTGTGACGTTTTTACGACATACATGTATGTAGACGCGGATCAGCTCTGCACATATACAAATACAAAAAAGTCGCTAAGTATGCTTGTCTAGCTAAGTATACTTTGAGGGAGTAATTATATATTGTTATTGAAATGCTTCATATCGAACAAACGCCTGTCGATATTTGATGATTAAGGTTAGGTAGCTTTCATATGCTTTTTTATTATATTAACCCTTAGACCGCTATCTTATTTCATTTGCTGTCTGCTGTTTATTTACTATTTTCCATTTTTATCATCAAAAACATGCTTTGACAGCACTTTAAAATATGTACAACATGCTTTGACAGCACTTCAGAATCATTTCCATTGGAAATGATTCTGAAGTGCTGTCAAATCATGATTTTATTGAGAAATAAGGCAAGATATAAAAGCAACAGCAGACGACAATTGTTGTGAGGAGCGGTCTAAGGGTTAACACAACGGATTCATAAATTGAAAATTGCTCCCCCTTTGTATACTTAGCTATATAAATATGATTAGTAAATAAAATAAACAAATTAGTGATGATTTAGAAGGAACTATTTTATGAGGTGAAACATAAAAAAAGTATAATTACATGTAGTAGTTTTGGTGAAATCGGCTACATGTGAAGGCGCGCAGTGGGACGCATGGGTAATGGGGCGTATGACGTTTGCAACGTTGTAGACGCAGATCTGCCTGCGCATTTGTCAACGTTTGTCAGTGGTCTGTGTGTACCAGGTGAGGGCGCACAATGGGACAACTTCCACAAGGTGGCCACGGTGGACGAGAACTTGACGCTGCTGGACGTCATCGTCATGTTGCTGGTTGACACGGTCCTCTACATGCTCATCGCCTGGTATGTGGACAACGTGAATCCGGGCAGCGCCGGGGTACCACAGAAACTCTGGTTTCCATTCCAGGTGAGTTGTGTGTACAAACCTAGGAAGCGCCGGGGTACCACAGAAACTCTGGTTCCCATTAGGTACCACAGAAACTCTGGTTCCCATTCCAGGTGAGTTGTGTGTACAAACCTAGGAAGCGCCGGGGTACCACAGAAACTCTGGTTCCCATTCCTCGTGAGTTGTAAGTAGAAACTTAGGCAGCGCCGGGGTACCATATAAACTGTGGTTCCTATTCCTGGTAAGTTGTCTGTGCAAACCTAGGCAGAGCCGGGGTACCACAGCAACTCTGGTTCCCATTCCTGGTGAGTTGGTGAGGACAAACCTCAGCAGCGCCGGGGTACCACAGAACGTCTGTACACATTTCTGATTAATCGTGAGTTATGTGGTATCACAGAAACGCTTGTTCCCATTTCCAGTGAGTCGCGAGGAGAAAAGCAGACAACGCCGGGGTATCACTAAGCTATGGTTCCATTTCTTATGAATCGTGAGCACAAACATAAGCAGGACTGTATTATCACATAGAGAATATTTTGTTAGCCCGTTTGTTTATGGCTTTTGGTATTAATTGTATCATATTTACATTGAGCTTCCCTTAAGCCTGTGCTATGCGTCGTTCGTGGCATGGACTGTGACGTGACAATACAACACAGTCCGTCAATGGAAAACGCACTGAATGTGATTGTTTTGTACAACGATATGCAACGAAAGAATTATCATTTGTATTTTTCGTACGTGAAAATTATATTTTCGCTTCAATACCCGGTTTTCAATACCCGGCTTTCCATTCGTTACCGATTGTTTCGTTTTGGGAACCTGCAACAAATATTCGGTGTATGCACAGTGCTACTAAAATAAGTCCACTGTAGTCAAGTCAACACTCATTGTAAAGATATTTAACGTGGGTTCAAGCGGGTGGGGGTAATATTCAGTGTTTTCTGTGGCTGTATGCCCCCCCACACTTTTATTCTACTCACAGCGATCGTATTGGTGTGGTTCCAAGTCCGACGGAGACCACAGCAGTACTGACGTGAACCCCGCGGTATCGGACTACTTCGAGAGGGACCCTACAGGCTGTCGTGTGGGAGTCAGCGTCCGTCATCTCAATAAGGTACGACAACTGCAAACATGTACTACCCATTCCAGACTCAACTTGGCTGCTTCTACAAATGGATATACTTATCAAGATAGTGACTTCTAAGATTTCAAGATTTCTAAGAGAATGCAGTATATGTACGGAACATTTCATACGTGCATGCTCATGAATATATATATTTTTTAGAAACATTTGACATCTGTTTTACTTGTTGATATGCAATGACACTTGTAAACTAATTTCTACATTTATGTTTCCCGGATATGCGATAATAGAACGAATAACAGAACTGGGATAGTCAACCAGGATTAGTATGTTATAATAAGCCTCCATTTTACATTGGTATCATGTAACACATGCTAAGCATGACGAATATCGTTCCCGCCCACCTGTACTTCCACTAAACATACAGTCACGCAGGTACATTACTCAATACATTAGTCTGCATTAGTTGGACATGTGTATCTGATGTACAGCCTCTGTCTCTACGTATTTGACTGATATTGAGTGTGTATAAATATATATATATATAATTATGTCCATGTCCACACGAGACGTCGTAAGTTTGATTACAAGTGATTTGTGTCGAGCCCGCTTGCGGAAAGCGAGACATATTGATCACAATGACGTCCGGGTGTCCGTGCGTCCGTGCGTCCGTCCGTCCGTGCGTGCGTGCGTGCGTCTGTCCGTCCGTGCGAGCGTCCGAAATCTGCGTTAAAGTTTTTAAATACCTTATATCTCTGCAGTACTAAGTCACATTGACTTGAAACTTCATATGCTTATGAGTCAGTCATCATCCATATATCCATGCTGTGTCCCACTCATGCGGCCCCTGTGCCCAAGGTCCAGGTCAAATGCCTCGGCGGGCTCGACATGCGGGCCGTGGCCATCTGGTATTATATAGCTATAAAATTGCAACACACACCCGACGGCATGTACACTCAATATCGAAACTAACTCTAGATCATTCCATGGCACAATTTATACCCATTTATACCCATAAACTTTGAAAAAAATAAAAGTAAAACGTCAGAATATCAATTATCATCGAGCATGAATATCATGCACTTGTCCATTTGCATCACTGACTGAACAGTATTGTCATAGTCCATGATTTAGACTCGTGCTGACTTATGTGCTGGTACATGTATGTATAGTACTTGCTGTAACTGGTCAACATGTTAAGCTTTAACACTACCAGTATAATGGTTACAGATTACACTTATAAATATTTTAATACTATGCTTTCTCTAGTCTAGCGACTTTTCTCATTGTGCATTTATTATATAATTATTGCAAAAAAGCATGGCATCCGTATAATTGTTCAATTCTAAAAAATCAGCATTTTCTCCTTAATGGAATAATTCAAAATATCATGGAAAATCCAATATTGGATACTAAATCGATTGTTAATTGATTGCCCATTCTTTTCCCAGTGCTTTAAATCGAAGGAGGTGGTGAAGGACACGGATCTGAACATATACGAAGGCCAGATAACGGTTCTGCTGGGACATAATGGCGCTGGCAAGACGACCACTATATCGATGTTAACTGGTAATCATGAACTCGTTGGTTTATTAATAAATATGTCTAACCATTGACTGTTTAATACATTTATACATGACAATATCAAATGAACTGCACATACTACCAGACTGGATGTGTTTGGAAAAGCGATATTTTCTTTGACGTATATGATACAGCCAGCATACACGTCTTCATAATTAAATAAATATACTCGTAACAATACTATAACGTAATGTTAGGTTAACATTTTATGTTCAACTTCCATTCAGCTATCAAAATATATGTGTTCTAGTAAACCAGTAAATTATATGCTCGTCTATATGATATTACCCAGGGGTTATTCGAAGGTGAGCATCTCCGTTGGGTATGCTATGTCTATTTATGGTTACCATCTAAATTCTACACACATTCATTGCAGGGTTTCTTGAGCCGACCAGCGGCACTGCCATTGTGAACAATTACGATATCCGCACCGAGTTGCCGAATGTGAGGAAGAGCCTCGGCGTGTGTCCGCAACACAACATCCTCTTTGATCTCCTCACCGTCGAGGAACACCTCCGTTTCTTTGCTAGGGTGCGTTGTTCGTAGTATTACTTAGTTGTATCCCCCGGACGAAAGTCGGGGGATACATTGGATTTGACACGGAACATCGTCCGCTTATGCGTCTGCCGCAGGGATTTCATGTCCGAAGCATAACTCGAATACTCTTTGTAATATTTGAATGGAACTTCATGACCCAAAGGTGTGTAGCATGCAAGAATGACAACTCTTTCGTCGCTATTTTTTAGTTATCTCCCTTTGTTTTTTCGCACACTGATTTCGTGTCCGGAGCATAACTCACACACCCTTTGTAATATTTTCATGAAACTCCATACATGCGTAGACCACGACCCAAAGGTGTGTCTTCCGCAGGAATGACAACTCTTGTGTCGCTAATATTTTAGTTACCCCCTTTTGGTTTTTCGCGCACTGGTTTCGTGTCCGGAGCATAGCTCGCACACCCTTTAGAATATGTTTATGAAACTTCACATAGGCGTAGACCGCGGCCCAAAGGTATGTCGCATGCAAGAATGACAACTCTTGCCTCACTAATTTCGAGTTATCTATCTTTCTTGTTTTTTTGCGTACTGATTTCTTGTCTGGAGCATAACTTGAATACCCTCTGGAATATTTTAATAAAACTGCATACATGCATAGACTACGACCGAAAGGTATCTCGCGCACAAGAATGAAAACTCCTGTCACACTAGTTTTGAGCTATCTCCCTTTGTTTGTTTTTTTTGTTTTTTTTTGGCGCACTGATTTCTTGTTCGAAGCATTTCTCGAATACCCTCGGAATCTGTTCACGAAACTTCGCACATGCATAGGTCATGACCCTAAGGTATGTCGCGCGCAAAAATAGCAACTAATGCCTCACTAACTTTCGAGTTATCTATCTTTGGGTTTTTTTGCGTACTAATTTCTGTCTGGAGCATAACTCGAAGCATAACTCGAAGACCCTCTGGAATATTTTAATGAAACTTCGCACATGCATAGGTCATGGCTCAAAGGTGTGTCGCGCGTAAGAATGGCAACTCTTGCCTCACGAATTTTCGAGCTATCCCTCTTTGATTTTTATGTGCACTTATTTCTTGTTCGGAGCATAACTCGAATACCCTTTGGTACATATTCATGAAACACATGACCCAAATGTGTGTTGTGCGCAAGAATGACATCTCTTGCGTAACTAATTTTAAGTTATCTCCCTCCATTTTTTTTCACACACTGATTTCTTGTCTTTAGCATAACTCGAATACCCTTTGGAATAGTTACATGAAAATAATGAAAACTCTTGCCTCGCTCATTTTTTAGTTATCTCTTTTGTTTTCGCTGATTAATTTCCTGTCAATCCAACACATGATTACTCTTTGGAATATTTTCATGATATTTCACACGTGCTAAAACCATGACCCAAAGGTGTGTCTCATGCAAGAACGACAACTCTCACCTTACTAACATATTAATTATCTCTCTTTTTGAATGTTCCATGTCCATTTCTGGACTGTTCCATTAATCAACATTTTTAAAATATCTGAACAATACTGACACACATTGCATATCCTGTGGACAATGGATCTACAGTTTTTGCAAATGTTTGCTTTATGATATGTATTGTTCAAGGGGTTAATAGTTACATTGTAAGCATATTTATTTACTTACTATACAGTATAACCCACTGGTGTCGTGTAATATCCAGGAGATCGGCATAGGATACTACATTTGAGGAATTATATATTTTTCATAGAGTAACGAATATTATTGACGTGATCAGATAACGAATACATATTTGACATTTGGTTCAGATGTAATGCCAGCCATATTGCTGTGAATATATTTCAGCTCAAGGGTTTTACATCCGGTATGATAAAAGCTGAGGTGGACGAGATGATTAAGGTTCTGGGACTGGAGACCAAAAAACGTTATGCATTATCGTCAACCCTTTCTGGTGGGCAGAAACGCAAACTCTCTGTAGGGATAGCTCTGATAGCTGACTCAAAGGTAAATATTATTTTAGTAGTATAATAGACATACATGGATATTTCTGTGATGTCGATTTATCATATTCACTTATTTTTATTATCATAATACGGGATTTGATTTTAAACGAGATTCAAATACCAACCATTACATTTTCACTAAACTCATGCACTTAGCTCATCTATAGTGTTGGATATTAGATTGTTGCACTGAAAGTATACATCTGGAACACTGGCTCATTTGTGACTGACATTTTCGCTAGGTTTGACGACGGTTGCATACTGAATTATAGCGTGCTGCAGTTGCGTTACACACATAGCTGAACTATTCGCATGTTTTTCAACATTTAGATAATAACGTTTGAAGAGCCGTCGTCTGACATGTATCCAACAGCCCGATGCCATAAATTATGTGCCTACTTATATACTGCTGAGGTTTATTTACAAACAATGAGTTCACCCATGTTAAATGCATAGCTGAGATTATCGTATGTTTGTCACAAAACCGGCAATAATGCTGGACGAACCGACGTCTAGCTGACACAGTGTGTCTATTTACATGTATATACCACTTATTCTTTTGTTTCATTTACAAACAAACAATAATTTCAGCTATGCATTACAACGCATAGTTGAAATCATCTATTAAAACTACATTCAGACAATCATTTTGGATGAACCGACGTCGGGCATGGACCCGGCCGCGCGACGTCAGATGTGGGAGATCCTGCAGCGATATCGGGAGGGCCACACCATCATCCTTACGACCCACTTCATGGACGAGGCGGATGTCGTCGGCGACCGCATTGCCATCATGGCCGACGGCGTCGTCAAGTGTTGTGGAACCTCTATGTTCCTGAAGAAACTCTACGGTACGGTTCAAGATTAATGTCTGTTTCACGAAAGCTGCCCATATTTTACGGATATATAAACAAGGCAAAAACATTTGTTTTTGTCTCGCCCGCGAAAGTGGAAAGCGAGACTAAGGTTTTGCTTTTCCGGAGTCGTCGTCGGCGGCGGCGTCGTCATCATTCAATGTTAAGTTTTAGTGTTACGGTCATTACTTCACTTCAACACCTTATCAGCTGCAGTCATCAAACTATATACATACCTTTACTATGATATGATATGACTACAGAACTATTCATGGGGCCCCAGTGTCAAGGTCAATGCCCCAGGGTCAAGGTCAAGGAGGAACAAGGAGATTTGATTCCGCGGAATTCTTGTTACTATAATATTAATTTTTATAAAAATTTAAGAATGAGCCTTTTTTTATTTCGTGAAATTTGGTCCAATATTGATTTTTAGCCAGGTTTTTTGAAAAAAAATCCAGGCTATTGGATTGGCGAAAGCCGGGCGGCGGGCGGGCGGCGGGCGGCGGGCGGCGTCCACAATCAATGTTAAGTTTTCGTGTTTGAGTCCATTTCTTTGTTACTGTACCACCTAGGACCACCAAACATTCACAGCTTCATAATCAAGGAGTGACCACCACATATTACTATCCAACATGTTACTTTTCTTTTAAACTTGACCCATTTTTTCCGCGTAGTCGACTTAGCCATTTTCAATGTTAAGTTTTCGCGTACAATGTTAAGTTTTCGTGTTTAAGTCCATTTCTTTGGTACTGTACCACCTAGGACCACCAAACTTTCACAGCTTCATAATCAAGGGGTACCCACCACATATCACTATCCAACATGTTACTTTTTTTTTTAACTTCACCCATTTTTTCCGCGCAGTCGACTTAGCCATTTTCAATGTTAAGTTTTCGCGTTTACAATGTTAAGTTTTCGTGTTTAAGTCCATTTCTTTGGTACTGTACCACCTAGGACCACCAAACTTTCACAGCTTCATAACCAAGGGGTGCCTACCACATACAACTATCCAACATGTGACCATTTTTTTTACCTTCACCTATTATTTCTACGTAATTGACTTAGCCATTTTCAACGTTAACTTTTTAACGTATGTCTGGTTAGAGTTTTTTGGTTAAAACTTTTTCGTTATACTATATCTCTGCAACTGCTTCGCCCATTACCTTGAAACTTCACATGGGTGTTTATCATCATCCATATTTTCATTATAACCCCCAACCGTGCGGCCCCTGTGCCCAATGTCAAGGTCAAATTACTTTGAATTTTTTTGTTAAAGTTTTTTCGTGTACTACATCTCTGCAACTGCTTCACCCAATACCTTGATACTTCACATGGGTGTTTATCATCATTGTCGCACCTGCTTGCGGAAAACGCGATCCTGTGCCCAATGTCAAGGTCAAATTACTTTGATTTTTTTTGTTATAGTTTTTTCGTGTACTATATCTCTGCAACTGCTTCATCCAATACCTTGATACTTCACATGGGTGTTTATCATCATTGTCGCACCTGCTTGCGGAAAGCGCGATCCTGTGCCCTATGTCAAGTTCAAATTACTTTGAATTTTTTTGTTAAAGTTTTTTCGTGTACTATATCTCTGCAACTGCTTCACCCAATACCTTGATACTTCACATGGGTGTTTATCATCATTGTCACACCTGCTTGCGGAAAGCGCGATATCGTCGGCATTTTAGCATACGTCCGTCCGTTCGTCCGTGTGTCCGGATAAAGTTTTTTGGTTAAATTTGGGTATAATTATGTTATCCAAGTGTCTATGCTTGGAAAAAACCTGGCCTTCGTGGCTTTGCCTCGTTTCTTGTATTACGAATACACAATTTCCCCATCTTAAAACCCTATAGAGTGAATATGTCTATGGGGATTTAGCATGTGGATATTTTCTAATTTCGGAAATAGTGGATCAATTTTCAAAATTTAACTTGTGTTTTCTTAGATCATTTCCAAGCTATCTAGCCAGGTTTCGGAGTCAATTTACATTTTTCCCAGTTTTTTGTCTCCTCCCACAGTTCCTCTACCTCCTTCCACCCCCATGTTAAATCTCCCTAGACAAGTCAATTTTTTGTAATAAAATCAATATTTGACCAAATTTCACAAAAAAAGAAGGCTCATTCTTAAATTTTAATGAAATTTTATATTATCGAAAAAGAATATTTTTGCATTGTTTATATCACTGTGACATTTGGGTAGGCTTCGTGAAACAGACAGTAGATACAGCGAGTATGGTACATAGTATCAGTGGTGCTGAACTATACGGCAGAGTAAATGAGACGTCGTCAGGTGTTGTGGCACGTCTATGTTCCTAAGGAAACTCTATTGTACAGGCCGGATTTGTTCCTTGTTTCACAAACGAACGATTGTCTATCGTTTACACATCGTGTTGACATCGTTTTTGTTATTATAATTATAAAGTGATGTTTTCAGCAGTTTAAACGTGTGACGTTTAAAGGTACATGCCCACTCAGTAGGCACAACATATTTTTTTCGGAATTATTTAAGTGTATAATTGTGTAACTATTTCACCAGTTCTAAAAGTTATAAGTGCCCGCTATACAGATATAGTCACTTAGTAATATGTATTTTACTGATAGTGACGCGCGGTTGTATCAGGCTATTTTCATATGCAAATGAGGCATGATATGTTTTAATTATTTACACTAATTAAATGCGTCGCCTTAACAATTAATATTTGCTACACATTATACTGTATGATCATTGCACATCAAAAAATAAATAAAGATAATAAATAGTAATATCCGTTAACATGTTAAGGAAACACGGTTGTCGCCCTTGGTATCAGTGTGGAAATTTACGTCTGATATAAAATGTATACTAATGCCAATCAATACGTTGGGTAATTGATGAGAATTAATGTTTATTTTGCCAGAAAATGTCTCAGATGATGTCTGGTATAAAGAACAGTGTGTGCCTACTGCGTGGACATGTACCTTTAATACCAACGAAAGTCTTATTTTCTATTTAAAACGATGTAAACACTACCCGTTGAAAGAAACAACATGCGTTTAAATTCATGTAGTTGAAAGTCGTGTATTTAAACGAACATTTCGTTTTCACGCAATGAAAATACAAAACGATAATCATTTCCATGCATATCGTTGTGCAAAACGATCGTTTCCAGTGTGTTTTCCATCGGCATTGTGTTGTTTCGTTTGTGAATTTTCAGCAAATCTTCGCTCTACATGCATGATTAGATATTTGGAGTATCGTACATGAACTCATTGGTGCTGCACCCCACGCCAGAGTAAATGTGTTACATTGAAACAGGCGCCTGATTCCTGACGAACTCACATTCAGCTACAGGCGGAAGATCCTGCACAAACAGATTTTCATCTAGTAACCGGCGGAATGCATTTGCGACGGTTACTAGACGAAACATGCGTTTATGCGATAACTCAAAGTAGAACTGAGTGGTATTGCGTCAGGAATTTGTCGACGTGAAACATTTTATGCCGGCGCACCGTGCAGCACCAATGGGCATAACACCACAGGTATATATTGAACAGTATTGTTATGCTATTTATTTGCTTATTCATACTGGCCTAATTCGTGATTAGAATTGTTAAATATATATAATTCGTTCCCAACAAAGAACATTTACTTAGCAGCAAATGTCGACCATACATAAACGATAACTCAAATGTACTCAATGTGACTCAAATGTACAAGTTTAATCGGTAAACCCCGTTTCCTTTCATAATTCAGTGAAACCTCGATAAACCTGGCTCCCTGGGAGGTCCCGGCGGTGTCAGTTTAGAGAGGTTTCACGGTTAACCAGGCATTTCATCATTCCGAGCC
>CM055266.1:49748278-49801764 GCA_029237695.1 Conchocele bisecta
TTATAACTTCTATTTCCTTCATCTAAAATGCTTAATATTTCACAAATGCATTCCTGTAAGGCTCTACTACCATGCTATGCCAAATCCACGACCGTCCAACCCCCGCTGATCTCAAGGTCAAGGTCAAATACTTGGTCTCTTTACAAAACTTAACATCATAGAAATATGCAGCCTGTGTTCAATACATATAAATCCATCGATTGAAATTTACAGATCCTAAATTTTCACTCACGAACATTTTATTCGTACGCAGTTTAGTGAAACGGGCCCCAGCTTCGTCTGGGGGCCGTTTCACTAAACTTCAAACGACTAAGATGTTCGTAAGTGCAAAATTATGATGGTCTTTAAATTTCAAATTAACAATGTTTTCTTGTAAACACATATCGGATTTACATTGATTAAGCATAGGCAGCCTATGTTCAATAAATGTGAATCCATCAATTGAAATTTCCAAACGATCATAATTGTGCACTGACGAACATTTTAGTCGTACGAAGTTTAGTGAAACGGTTCCCAGGTTTAGAGATGTTCCTCTGTAATTATGGCATATGAGTATTAAGTATAACACATTCAGTGGGTCTGGTATAGCGATGCTTCACTGCAGTGCTGTGGCCAGTTTCACTAAACTTCTTACGACTAAAATGTTCGTAAGTGAAAATTTAGGATCGTCTGCAAATTTCAATTGATGGCTTTACAGTTATTGAACATAGGCTGCATATGCATCATGTGCTCAATAAATGTAAATCCAATAATTGTTTACAATAAAACATTGTTAATATGCATGTCATAAATATCCGCTAACGTACGTACAAGCAACATCGAACAGCCTTTGTAGCCTTTGTGGCCTTTTCCAGCCTTTGGGGTGTTTAGGGTGACCCCAATTTACAGACTATAATAATTTTTCACTTACGAACATGTTGGTCTTACGAAGTTTAGTGAAACGGGCCCCTGGTGAATGAACACTCAGAGCAATATATACAATGAAACCTCCGTAAACCGGACATCTTGGGAGGTCCTAAGGCATCTGGTTTATCGATATTCCACTGTAATTCTGGGGGGCGTTTCACTAAATTTCCTATCCTAAAATGTTCGTAAGTGCAAATTTAGGATCGTCTGGAAATTTTAATCGATGGCTTTACAGTGAAACCTCTCTAAACCGGACACCATGGGGACCTCCCATGGTGTCCGGTTTCGACAGTTTTTATTGTAGTACGTTTTTTGCACATTTTGTCTTTTCTTTATTAATTGTTGACGAAGCGGCGCTTTGTTCACCAATGCGTCAAGCTATTTATAAAAATCAAAGTCTCACATTTCACAACTGGGACCGCGGTATACAGTGTACATGATAGTATGATTATCCCAACAGAGTTCACATATTGCTAGTATCTGACACATATTACATAATACGCCATAGGATTCCCATCTTCGTCAACACGTAATTCATTTGTATTCAACATTTAAAAAAAAAATGTTCACGGATCACATATAGGACTGACATATTGCGTCAATTGACATAATATAACAAATTCGGTTTTGAAAAAAAAATTCTCTGGTCGCAGAGGCAATGCGCGCTTCTTGCAACGGCTGGTCGCATATATACATGTACAACACGCAATTATCACCTGTCATCTGACTATTGTTGCAGCTACGGCTTAGTTACCATGGCTACCAGACTTATATGAATGAGGAGTGATCAAACGGTTTCTGGTCGCCATTATCAATAACGGTACCAGTTGCAGTTGTATTCAACAATGGCAGTAATGCTTTCTTTTTTATGCAACACCATACTATTATTGAATATTGCTAAATACAGTGGAACCTCTCTTTGCTTTGAAATCATTTTCAGGAAATGCTGTGGTGTTATAAGTGATATAGCAAGTCATAAATATATATATAATATGGGGCTCCTGCAATATAATCTCAGTTTTAGCTTTCTCAGTCTCTGTGGTTAGAAGTTTAAATATATAAAAATACAAAACTACTATATAGTTTGGTATTTTTGTACTTTTGTATGAAAATCTTACAATATAATCTCAATTGTAAACTTCTCAGCCCTTGAGATTAGGAATTTATCAAAACAATGCTTGTTGTACAAAACTATATAGTTGTTTTGTACGAAAAATCATATAGGGTAAAACATAAATTTCATTGTCCTTATTATATATGTTATTTTTCTCAATCTATTTGCTTCGATTCTAAAATCTCTATATACTGTGTGATATTTATTTAAGGATCGAATTCTCTGTCCACCGCATTTGTCACATACTTGATACATAGCACAAGTACCTCTTCCACAGGTTAAACACGGACTCAAGTGTTTATTGTTTTTTATCCTGAATTTATGAAGTGCATAGTATATAGATTTTTTCACCGATTTAACTGTGCATGCTTTATCTGAGTGTATATTTTTTATATTTACAAATGCTTGTTTCCTCCATTGTGCTTTATATATATAAATATATTTTTTTATAAAAAATATTATTATAATAATAAGATTTTGAAAGATGAAAGATATAAAATATATTTTGAAGCTACACCGTGATGGAGCTATTATGATGAGCAATTGCGAAAGATGGTTGATGCTTTGAAATCTTCAGAGACTAAAACCATCTGTGGAAGAAAACCGTAGGGAAAGACGTAGAAAAAAGAAGCAAAGAAGGAAAGAGAAACTTAACCAAACAAAGATTGAAAAGCCAATTCCAGCCCCCAGAATCAAAAAAAAAACCAATCCCAGCCCCACGATCCATAAATTGTGAAAAACCAATCCCAGCCTCACGATCCATAAATCGTGAAAAAGAATTAAAATTGATTGACAAGCCATTGTGTGCTTATTTCAAGTCATATGAAATCAATGCAAAGAAATATAAAGATCCTTCTGTTCTATTCGATGAAAATCAATCTGCTATAATAAAACAAATCAATCAAGATATAAAAGAATAATGGAATAAAGTTTTCAATTGGCATTTACTTTAAAATTCTTCAAAGATGAAAACGGCGGAGAAAGAAAGTATGTCATCGGACAAGCCCATGGAAAACAAAGTGCTGTTCTTGATGGATCTAAAGTAGTTGAATTTTATAATAATCAAACTTCTTATCTGCAAACTTGGATTGAAAAATTTATTTACAAATACAGCATCAGGCCTAGAGATCGAACACTGTATTAAACTGTACTTAAACATTGCAAAATATGAACCACTCAAAGGCTCTTCATATATCCCTTTACCCAAACCATTGTTAAATAAAAAAGCAATAATCAATGTAAAGAATAATGATAATGAATGTTTGAGATGGGCTCTGATATCCGCTATATATCCAGCAAAAAGTAACCTTAATAATATTTACAGTTATACAAAAAACAAAGACAATTTGAACTTGAAGGACATCGATTTTCCAACACCAATATCCCAAATGTTAAAAGTGGAAAAACAAAGCAATCTTGCAATAAATGTTTATGGATATACAATAACAAAAAAGACAGAGAAAATAAGCATATTCCCATATTACATATCAGATCAACCAACAGGATTGAATAGAATTAATTTACTTTTAATATCACAAGACGATGAAGTTGATGAAGAAGGTGAAGAACAAAAGAAAGAAACGCAATATCATTATTGTTGGATTAAAACCTAAACAGACTACTCGTCGATCAAAACAAGCATAAGGCAAAATCACATTTCTGTGAACGTTGTCTATATGGCTTCTCACAAGAAGACTTACTACTCAAGCATAAAGAAGATTGTGAAGGCATCAACAAAACTGCAACAAAAATAGAAATGCCCTCAAAAGATAAAAACCATATAAAATTCAAAAACCATCAAAACCAACTACCAGTTCCATATGTAATCTATGCGGACTTTGAAAGCATAATAACCCCTGAAAACAAACCTGCTGGTGACAAATCAGAAATAACAAGTGAACATACAGAGGTGAAGATGTGGTTGAAACATTCTTAAACCATTTGAAATGTGAAACAAGCAACATCAACAACACTTTTACAAATCCAACTCAAATAACAATGACAGAACAAAACACCAAAGATTATGAAAGTGCAACCCATTGTTGGATATGTGAAACAGAACTAAACGATACAAAAGTAAGAGACCACTGCCATTTCACAGGTAAATACAGAGGAGCCGCACACAAAATGTGCAACCTAAAACTCAAAATAAAACCAGGCACAAACTAAAATCCCTGTAGTATTCCACAACCTAAAAGGATATGATAGTCATCTTATAATGCAAAAAAATACACACAGCAAACCGCAACATAACTTGTATTCCAACCAACGCTGAAAAGTACATCTCATTTAGCATTGGACAACTCAAGTTCTTAGACAGTTTCCAATTCATGCCTTCATCACTTGAAAAAGTTAGTAGATGCAACAGATAAATCAGACAAAATCACCAACAATGTCTTCAACAATAAAACAAATCTACTTTTACGTAAAGGGGTTTACCCCTATGAATATATGAACAACAAAGAAAGATTCAATGAAACACAATTATCACCTATAGATACATTTTACAGCAGTCTTACAGATGAAAGTATCAACCAAAAGAATATGAACACGCACAAAAGGTATGGAAAGAGTTCAACTGTAAAACCTTGGAGATTATCATGATTTATACCTTAAAACTGATGTTGTTCTACTTGCTGATGTATTCCAAACATTTAGAAAAACATGTATAAATGCATACAAACTTGACCCATTACACTACTATACAGCTCCAGGTCTATCATGGGATGCTCTACTAAAAAAACACACAAATAGATTTAGAACTACTAACAGATATTGATATGCATTTATTCATAGAAAAAGGTATGCGTGGCGGTATAAGTATGGTATCCAAAAGACATGCAAAAGCAAACAATCCTCTTGTAGCTGATTACAATCCAACTGAAGAAAACAATCATCATCATGTATTACGACGCAAATAACCTATACGGATGGGCAATGAGTCAACCTTTACCGTACTCCGGTTTCAAGTGGAAACCCATTAAACAGTAGAAACACAGTTGCTCAACCAAAATCAGGCAAAGGTTTAATCCTTGAAGTAGACCTAGAATACCCAAAAAGCTACATAAACTACACAACGATTATCCACTTGCACCTGAGAAACTAGCAGTAAAAAAAGAATGGTTATCAGAATATCAAACAGAACTTCTTAACAATAGCAATATGATAAACATAGAGAAACTTGTCCCAAATCTAAACAACAAAAAGAAATATGTATTACACTACAGAAATCTACAGTTGTACATATCTCTTGGCCTAAAACTCACTAAAGTACATCGAGCCTTAGAATTCAATGAAAAACCATGGATGGAACCATACATTCGTCTAAACACCGAATTACGTAAAAAAGCAAAGTCTGCATTTGAAAAGATTTCTAAAATAAAAATGAACAATGCTGTATTCGGAAAAACTATGGAGAACCTACGAAAAAGATCAGATATCAAACTAGTAAGAACAGATGGAACCGAAAACGAAAGACTAAGAAAAATCATAGCTAAACCTAATTTCAATAGACGTGTCAAATTCTCAGATGAATTATCTGCTATACATGTAAACAAAACTAAACTAACGCTAAACAAGCCAATCTATGTTGGCATGTCTGTCTTAGACTTATCAAAACATCTAATGTACGACTGGTACTATAACAAACTGAAAAAGAAGTATGATGAAAACTGCACCTTGTTGTATACAGACACCGACAGTTTATTAGTTGACATCAAAACAGAAGATGTATACAAAGATATGTCTAAGATGAAAGATGAATATGACTTCTCTGATTATCCAAAAGACCATCCACTTTATGATGAAACAAACAAAAAAGTAATAGGCAAAATGAAAGATGAATGTGTTGGCACTTCAATAGCAGAATATATTGGTCTACGGCCTAAGATATACACTATATTACGAGCAGACGAACAACTCATCAAGAAAGCAAAGGGAGTAAAAAAATATGTAATCAAAAAACAAATAAACTTTGAAAATTACAAAGATGCACTTTTCAACAAGAAAACATACACTCATAACATGAATATGCTACGCTCCATACACCATAAAATATACGGACTAACAATGAACAAAACAACACTCTCACCACTCGACACAAAACGATACATTGCACCCGATGGAATCATGACATACGCGTTTGGGTATCAGCCGGAACAATAAGAAGCTCTTCCTTTACAAAGCCTCTCTTTGGTGCCGGCGCTTACAAATAATACACTCTTATACCTTGGGTAATAAAATGATAATCAATCTTGTGAATATCAACACTCCATATCGGGTCAGTAGCTCTACGTCTGCCTCCGCCTTCTTGTTCTCCAGGTTGGTATAAATATCTTAAGTTTACAGTAGGACAGATGGGGTCGTCTTTTAATGTTTTAATTTCAATTGGAGAGGGTTTTTTCGTCTCCGAATTTATTGCAGTGATTACCGCTGGTAGCCTCTTAACCCATTCCCTATTTCGTTTATGAGGATTGTCCAACTCCTTAGCATACTGATAACCAAACAATCTTTCAGCTAGTGTCCTGTTAAATCTTTCAACAATGGCTTGGTCTCTATGAATTTCTCTTCTACCGCGTCTTATATTTACATTATGTTTATCCATGAACTGTGTAACAGCACCCATAAAATTCTCTACCTGGATCTACTTGTAATAATTTTGGATATGTTAGTTTTCTTTTATAAATATTTTCAAAAGCTTTAGCAACTTCCTTGCTGTCCTTTGAAGTCAGTGGTTCTGCCTCTTTATATCTACTAGCAATATCAACAACAGTCAATGCATACTTATATGTTTTTCGACCAACAGTGTCATGTGGTAGGAATAATAAATCCGCTTGATGAACTTCATTCTTGTTAGAAACATCAACTTTGGCCTCACTATTTTCTTTGGTGCAGGTAAATAAATCTGCTATACCGCTTGTTTGTTTCTTTAAGAAATTCAATGCTTCTTTATCACTTACTTTAGCTGCTTTTGCTAATTTCTTAACAGCTGTTAAACCTTTCCAAAATCCTTTAGGACTGTAATACATTTTCTCCATTTTTTATTTCTGTTTAAGATACATTTCTATAACATAAAACACAAAAATGAATCAACAAATCACACTAGCCAAGTTTGAAGAAAGGCACAAGGAACAAAATGAATATAATACAATTAAATGGGCAGATTTAAAACAGAATGAAATCTATACTATTACAGATTACAGATGTGTGGATACTATTAATGGTGAAGCTATGATTTTAACATTAAATGATGACACTAAAGCATGGGCACCACTCTTTCTCAAATCTAAAATTGAACAAGCTAAATCTAAAAATAAGGAGTTGCTATACTATGTAAGACCATTAGGGTTGAAGCCAAGTAAAAACAATACGAACAATAAGTATCATACTTTTGATTTTGTCTATTGAAAAAACTTTTAAACCCTATTTTTTTTTTACCCGACCGACACTCAAATGAAAGTCGAAATTTTAGTGCCCATTTATATTTTTTAACATGTCTGTTTTGATTTTCTCTCGTAGTATTTTTTTTTCTTCAACAGAAATCTCAAACTTTATAGGTTTTCTAACATCTGCTTTCATTTGTTCATATTTATCCATCTCTCCCATGATCAATTTAAATTCTTCATCAGATACATTACCATCTTGTAATGCAGTGGAAACTTTATTTGCAATAGAATTAAGTTTTGCCATTGCAAGTATACATATTTCATCATGTTTTTCAGCCTTTTTCAGTAGTTTAGTATTAACAAATTTGCTTGTTAATGCAAATGCACCACATATACTACCCGCAATACCAAGGCCCAAGGAAACGGGCACTCCTACAATAGTTAATAATAGCCCGGCACTCGTCCCACCCATTACCAGACCAACAGTAGTTAATCCAGACTGAACACCATTTAATATGTTCAAAGCTCTTTTATATTTATTTCGTATTGTTTTCCTTGTCTCAACCTCATTTTCTAGCTTATGTTTTAAAGCACTTATTTCACTAAGCCTATAATGTTCTGTTCTATTCTCCTCAACTGGTAGCGGTGGATACAGTTTATTACTCATTTTATTTTTCATAATTTTTAAATTTAAATATCTAATTCAATTAATACATTTACTATTGAAATGGACGCTCTACTATATGTTGTAAGTGAAACGAAATTTAATACACTTCCAGAAGCAAGCTCGATTGGAGTTTGAAATATTGTATATGCCGAACGCTGTCCTTTATGTTTTGTTAAAGTTGCATTCACATTTGGAGTGCCATTAATACTAATCCCAATTTTTAGCTCATCGGTTGCAAATCCATCTCTTGTGACACTGCATAAACCCATTCGTAAAACTCTCCCACTACACAACATAGTATAACCACACAATTTTCATGCGCTGAACCAGAAACACCATTTCCAAATGCAAATTCATAAGAGCCATCACGTAATGGCCCAGATTCTTCTGCCCATACAGTTATTATAGGTTTACCTTGCTTAAGGTCATGTATTGTTTGTTTTAGGTTTGGGACATACATTTTATCTTTTACAAGAGTAGCAAACTCATTCATTTTCTTTTTAATCAACTCATCACCTGTATCACTATATGATTTAGTTGCGTGATAGTTTGTATCTTCATATATAGACATTTTTACTTTATTGTTTATCTTATTTCAAATACAATAAAAATTGGCAGTCCGTGATTATTTAATAAATTATTACTATTGTCTCTGACTTCAATTACCAACTCGTCTATGATACCACTTTGTAATTTTCTATATTCCGGATATTGAAATGTATTGTATCCGATTCCCCAAACGTAGTTTTGCTGATGGGTACAGTACAAATAATGTTACTTATATGTCCATCTAATAGATTGTGAGATGAACTGACTTGATTCAAGATATATAAACAGATTTGGTAGCAAAATCAACTGGATTGACGCTTGTATAAGTACCACTATCCAACTTGTGTGGATATATGTCAAAACCTAGTAATTTAAGTATATTTTCAGGAATATTAACCTCGTGTCCCGTTGTAACTGTAAAAGTACATTTCCCATTAGATTTATTTACACTAAGTGACAAAGCGGCATTATTTAATAAATTACTTAATCTATCAAATGAATATAATCCAGCGGGAATTGTCACTGCAGTTGGTTTAGCTCTAACAGTAGACCAGTCGTATGTTTCATCCTGCAAAATATTGTACCAACCAACCCAGTATGTAAGACTTTTCAAACCAATTTCTCGCTTAGAATCCGTATTATCAATATATTCTTGTAATGGAATTGGTTTTGTAATGTCAGTTAAAGTTATATACATTTTTTCTATATATATATATATATTTATATATATTAAAAAAAACAACAACTGGCATTCAAATTTAAAAAGATGCAAACTACAATGTCAACCATATATATGCTTTGAAAACGGTTCCAATGTTTTACAATGTTGATGTTTATGTTACAAAAGATAAAATAAAAGTTTCAAAGCTACATATTCCAACGCATTAGCAGGGTATCCAAACCCCTCAATAACTGGTAATGTCTCAAACAACAACAAAGCATATAACAATTGGATGAATAATCAAATGGGGTGGTATCAGAATCAATTTAACTTTGCAATATGGTGTGCTACTTGTGGGTGCGGTGTTTCATATAACCAGCATTTAACAATTACAAATGATCCGTTTTTGAGATCCTTATATGAATTTCATATTATGTATCAAACACTTCGAATCTTAGCTCAAATGAAAGTTCCTCTACCAGATGATCACAGCTATTGTTGGTATGATAATAATTTTGACCTTTCAGCTTACCATAGAATATGCACTGAATTTGGTATTAATCCAAATAAGGATTTCAGACAAAAAATAGACCATGGGAATCATAATCTTGGCGGTTTTACAATGTTTATGAGACCTTCAGGGGGTTATAGATTGAGCCATGGAGGTAGGGTATCACCATTTTTTGATGTACACGATTCTTTTACCCATCACGTCGATATTACTAATGCTTGGACTAGTTTTGTTCTAGATAATTCAATTGGGTTCACTCAAGCTGGAGTTGAACGATTAAATGATAGTATTAGAGTTTATGTGTGGTCAATTCTTGGAGCTCAATCTCAAACAAGAAACTTCCATTATTGGTACTGGGACTGCATTTGATGCGCAAAAACAATATTTAGCCAATGTTAATGATGCAATTAATAGAGCTGTAGACTTACCCACAATAATTTCAAACTATCAAAATGTACTAAAATATGCAAGGTCAAAAGTTGATTTTGTATATGGAATTGGTTTGTATATGGCCCCAAGCAACAATGATTTGCAGATAGGAAGTATTCAAAATTACAATAATTTAATTGTAATTGCAAGTGGTGATCCAACTGTTGGGTTTAATGGTGATGTAAATAGTTTACCAGTTCCACCGCCTGTACAAACACCAGAAAAAAGTATTGTTAAACCTTTGGATGTTAAAACCTTTGAGTGTTCCTCCTACAGTTTTTAAAACTAACACAGTCACAATACCTGAAAAATAGAAGCAGTCAAACATGAAAAATTATAAAACTGCACTAGTCACTGGTAGTATTGCAGTTGGGTTAGGACTACTATTATTTTACTTTCGAGATAAAATATAATCCTTAGCGGCCATATAAAGAAGCCCAGCAACTGTAATAATCAAAACCCATAAATTATTGGCTAGCCATCCAACAGCCTTTCCTGCTGCATTCAATATCCAAGATACTATTGATCCAATAATTCCGGGTAATGCATCCACTGCCTTCCCTGCTAGCATACCCAGTAATGAACTCAGATGTTGTAATTGTTTCTTTATCCATTCTTTAGCTCCACCTTTTCCTGGTGGCTTGAGAGCGGCTGCACCACCACTTGCACCTCCAGTAATACTTAAAATTAAAGTAGAGATTATAAACCCTATAGCTGTCAAAACAGAAACAATAGTTACCCCCTGTTCTTTGAAGAGGGTTTTGAGTCTTTCTCTTAAAGTAGTATCTTTGTGTAATATTCTATCAAGGGTCTCTTTTATTCTGGATACTTGAGTTCTTAAATTTTCTCTATCAACTGAAATCGCCTCAAGACGTGCTTCACGCTCAGATACAATAGCAGCAATTTCTTTTTCGATACGGTCTGCATCTGGACTGTCTGAATCAAATGTAGTTACAGCTGTCCAGCTTTAACACTGCAGCATCTTTATTTTTATCCAATTCATTTAACTTGGCAAGGTTGTTGGTTAGTGAGCCTCTTGATTGTTGCAGTGCTTTGTTTAAGGCTTTAAGTTCTCTTAATGGCAAAGTTTCAAAATCATGTGTAATTGTAGTTGATGTTTCTTTTGATAGTGTATCAATGAGTTCTTTTACATGTGTTTCTGTTTCATCAACTTTACTTGGTAATTCAGACATTTCTATGTTTTCAAGATTTGGTAATTCGTTTTCTATAGTTTGTATTTTATTAACAGCTTCTGGAGTCCAGTGGACCTCTTGTAGATTCAATAACCGTTTTAATTCAGTTGTTCCTTTACCTTTAAAATGTTCTTATTAAGATATTAGGGTTCCCCTTTTTACTAATGCGGTGGTCCTTCCAGAACAGTGTTTTGTTTTCTGTGTGTAGGTCTGGAATTAGTAACTGAAAACTCCTGATCTGTTACTTTAAACTCCTTTTGGAATAGAGTTTTAAAAGCTCTAAAGTTTTTACACGTAGAGGACGATCCTTCTCTGGAGTTAGTTTTTCCGTTTGTAATGTCATTGGAACATCAGGGGTATCAGTTGTGTTTCTTCATCAACATCAGGGTCATACGTCTCATTATCATAATGCATAAAATCTCCTTCGCCACCTTCGCCATTATTTATTATTTATTTTATTTAGTATGTAATTTATAAATAAATAAAAATTAAAAAGAATAATGACAACATACGGAAGAAAACTTAATCCCTACAGACATTTAAGAGAGCCTCTCGGTGTAAAAGGAATTAGACAATCAGTTACAATAACAAATAATCCATCTACAATTGATCAAAACCAACAGCTTTTAGTGCGATTCCCAAATTTAGGCCCAAATGATTTAATCGTAATCGCCGAGTGGTTCAAAATCTTGGCCGTGCAATCGTTAAGAAAACAACTATTAAAATATCTGGTAATGAAATTTTATCAATCGATGATTCAGATGTGTATTACATCTATCGTGACCTATGGAAAACACCTCCAGAGCGAAATAATATGGTTTATCAAGGTATAGACACTAGTACAAGTTCAAATATAACAAAATTAAGAACTGGAGCAGCAGATGCTAGTTCTGGAAACGCTGAAGATAAAGCTATCGCAGATACATTTGGTAATCGATTTTATATACCATTAGATTTTGAACTTCTTGAAGCCCATATGCCTTATTATCAATCTGGTTTGGGTGATAGGCTCGAATATGACTTACATTTAATGATTATTCAAGGGTAATAATAGCCACAGGTGACTTAGCTGCCAATTATGAAATTAATAATATAAGTTTAGAATTTGATATGGTCACAGAGCCTAATTTAGCAACAATGGTAAAAAATCAATATATGGGACAAATGTCAATTTTGTATGATAGAATTCTTAGGCATCGAAGGATACCTAAAAATAAAAGTGATTCTATATGGAATATAAATTTGAATACCCCTGCTAGGTCCATGAAGGGAATTTTAATGGTATTTGAAGAACAATCAACACCTTTTTCAAGAAAAAGTGAAAAATTCTATAATCCGAAAATAAATAATGTTGAAGTAACAATTGAGGGTGTGCCTAATCAACTATACAGTCAAGGGATGAAAGCATATAATATGTGGGATGAAATACGCAAACACTTTGCCGGTGGAGATATTAATGATCCGATAGTGAACGCTGTCAGTAAAGAATTTAATGTGTCCAGTGTGACAATTGGCAAATATCTTACAAAACAATATGCACTCTGGCTTGACTTAAGAACAACAGATGATAATAGTTTACATGGGAATGGACGGAGAATAGAAAATGCGAGTGAAGGTATTACAATTCAGATTACTAAAGAAGCTGAAGCTGCAGGTGTAATAAATATATATTTATTTATAATTCAAGATGCGCAATTAAATATAGAAAATGGAAGATTTGTATCGGTGTTGTATTGATTTACCAAAGTATGCACATAGTGCAATTGTTTGTGGTCAAACAGGATGTGGAAAAACAGAATTTGTTTTAGACTTATTAGAGCTTTCACAACAACAAGGAGGTTATAAAGGTTTTTTCGATAATATAGTTATTCTTTGTCCAACTATAGCATGGAACAAGGCTTATAAAAACAGAAGTTGGATAAAGGATGTACGCCGACCAATCGATAAAAAAATAACGATTGTTAATCCAAAAATAACGATTGTTAATCCAGTTGGTAATAATGGCGAAGAGAAGCTGCAAGATCTGTTAAGATTATTTTTTAATAAATATGCTGGAAGCCCAACATTATATATCATTGATGACTGTTCAGCTACAAAGCAATTAACAAAGAAAAAAGATATGTTGTCACAGCTCGCATTCTCTGGACGACATGCAGAGCAAAGTGTTTGGGTTATATCACAGAGATATAATTCAGTATTAAAAGACATTGAGAACAGACAAAATGGCTGTGTATGTTTTATACGAAAGACAGAGATAGTTTTGAGGACTGTTTGAGAGAAAATGATGTTATTTCGACACTAGAGGAAAGAAACAAAATAAGAAAAGAGTTATCGAAAACAAAACATTCTAAGTTGCTTATTAGAACTGATCAACCTACTGGTTATAAGTTGCTTAAGTAATGCTTAGTATTACTTAGTATTACTTAATATTTCTTATTTTGCTTATTTTACTGGGTTTTAACTTGATTTTAACTTGATTTAAACTGATTTAGCTGAGCAATTCATAGATAACAATGTTAAGAATTGTTCAGCAAATATGTATTGCTTAACATTGTTGAATTGTTCTAAGCAAATTTAACTTAAATAATAGTATGAATATATAAAATGTTTGAGATATTGATATTCATACAATTATTGATTATTATATTTGGATCGGGTTGGGTTTATTTTAAATTAAATATATATTATGCAAAATAAAAATGAATTGTGAGGAACTTATAGAACAACTAAGTGATGATAAAGTATCCAATGATAGTGTTGTAGGTGAAGTAAATAATGATCACTTAAAAACAACAGTTATCTTCGATTATTTCAGGTGGGAAAATCTGTTCAATATTTGGGTAAAGATATAACTATTTCACAACTAAGAGTTGTCAAATGAACAAATATTAAAATTGTATAACAGATATGAAAGTAGATTGGGTGCTTCAATGACGAAAACTCTTGGTAATACTATTTTGAATATGTATGCTCTAGCTGTAGGTAATATCTTGCCTATACCAGCAGGAAATCATGATAAACTCGTAGCTGATTTAGAAGGAGATCCATTTGTTGACCATGCATTGACTAGTACTTGTTGTGAGTTGTATTTTAGGTTTGGAGCATTTCTGGCACCTATTACTGCAGCAATAACAACATTTAAATATTGTCAATTTAAAAATATAAATGATATAAATAAAAATAATGGAAACGGAGAACACACAACAGATTCCTGATGAAGAAATTCCAGAACGAAAAGAGGAGATTAAACAAGTAACAGCAAAGAATCCAAAGAGGGTTGAAGCTGGTAAAAAGGGTGCTGCTGCTAGAAAAGCCAAACAAGAAAGTCTATTACATATGGTACATAAGAAAAAAGTAGATACAACCTGAAGAACCAGTTATAGTGAAAGTCTATAAAACCTCGAATATAATATATTTTGTAGTTGGTGGGTTTGTGTTTGGCTATAAATTGTTAAATCGAAATAAAATTGAAACAAAAGAACCTGAAATGCCTAGTGTAAAACACAATCCTCATCTTATGGAGTAAACAATTAATTAAATTAAATTAAATTTATTATTATTAAGTAAAATAAAAAAAGATGACGGCAATTAATACAGATGGAAAGATAATAGGAAATCTTGCATATCATGCTGCTGTAATAAAGGCGCTTGAAATCGGATATGCGCAGATAATGAATAAAATTATAAGACAGGCGGTGCCAAAACTGCAACTTGATGGTTATAATATGGCTATGTTAATGTTGGATACTGGACTTGCTATTGCTACGAGAGATATGCTTGTTAAACAAGGTATAATTCCTGATAATATTTTTAAGTAAATAAAATTAATTATATAAACAAAATGTCTGGAATAGCTATGATGGTTGGTGGCGCATTAGTGAATGCATTGGCGTTTAGAGGGAGTAATTTCTTATTCAGTTCATTGGGGAATAATTCTGCGATTGAAGAACGCAAAAGGCATGATAATGCCGTAGAGCAATTGCAAAAGGCACAGGCACAGTGGGCAGAAAAAAAGAACAGAGAGATTAGACTGGATTAATAATGAAATTAGAAAGCAGAACCACGCTGCTAAGACGTTTGAGGATGTAGATGAAGCTATTAGGGAGTATAATGCTGTTACGGCACCGGTGCACAACAATTACAGTCGTTCGGAGGAGAGCCGGTATTGAGTGATTATTATACACCTTCACAGAGTCAAAAGGATAGAGAAATTATATTTATAGTGGGCGGAATGGTTGTGGTAGGGATTGTGGCATATAGATTTGTATAATAATGGTTTAAATCAAAGAAAATGGTCCTTGGGTGAAGCCAATGTAGGTGCTTACAAACACCCATAGTTTGATACTTATAACAATTATACATTTTATTATTTTTTATTTTTTTTTACTACCGATGTACAATGTTTTTGAAACATATAATGTATGGTTTGCAAGCAACGATAATCGTGTTTAATAACATTCATTTCTTCTGTTCGAGTTATCTGCCAGCCGGTAGACGGGTGGCTCTGACATCACTGATGTATGTGTTCCGCTGATTAAAATTATCTGTTCAGACACCGTATTGTGAAAAAAGCCTGTATATGTATATTAGTATGCCGCCTTCTCTACCTTTGGGATGCCCCTTGTACATGTTGCGCAATCTATCAAACACATGCTGACAGATATACATTCTTCGTTCTCCTAGAGAGAACGAGGAATGTGGGGGCTCCCATGGGGGCTGTCAGAAAACTCTGATTTTGTAGGTTTTGGTACGGCATTCACATCTCATGGATGCAACTGGGCTCGGCTGGTGCCAATTTTCCATCTGGGGTGTATGTGTGGATTAGATCACAGACACTATGGGCTTTGCTTCCCTGTTATTGTTAGTGCATGTTTTTTCATGAACATAATTTGCTGGCCATGTGTATATAACGCACCTGATTGTTTTATCAGTAATGAATCAGGAGATAATAAAATTGTGAAATCACGAGATAGCAAACTCCGATGATGATGTTACCCAAATGGAGAAACTCCTTAAGAAACTGAACCGATCATATTAATATATTGCTGTAATAGTCAATTAGAAGTTTTCAACGAAAAGTGGCTTAATTTAGAGAATAAAAATAAGCGCGGGGATCCTTAAAAACCAACAACAACAACTTTTTAAAGTTATCACAAGTCCGTATAGGATGATATGACTTTGTACTTTTGGTTTATGTTTACAAACACTGTGTTCTTTATCTTCACGAGTACACAAGCGTTTGATCCATAAAGGGACACGCGTTGTCAATTCAAGGATTAGACGCTTGATGTATATTTTGCTAAATATTTACAATTTGTTGTATCAAAGTGTGTACCTGTACTATTTTTGGTACACACTTTTGTACAAACTTTGGTACAAAAAATTGTACTTTATTGTGTGCATATATTTTGCTGAATATTATGGTTTTCATACAAAACAACTATATAATTGTGTACAACAAGCATTGTTTTGATAAATTCCTAATCTCAAGGGCTGAGAAGTTTACAATTGAGATTATATTGTAAGATTTTCATACAAAAGTACAAAAATACCAAACTATATAGTAGTTTTGTATTTTTATATATTTAAACTTCTAACCACAGAGACTGAGAAAGCTAAAACTGAGATTATATTGCAGGAGCCCCATATTATATATATATCATAATAAAGCGCCTGTGCCTCATATTTTCATGAAAAGAAATTCAGGCGTGTTTAAATTTCTGGCCAAACATAGGTGGGTGGGGTAACTTTGTAAAAAAATAAATACAGTGTATGCACATCTGGTGCGGTTACTGCATTTTAATTGTGGCGCGCGATTTGTCAATATTTGTCGCAAGAGCCTCCTTAACTGATGAGAGGCGGTGATTTTTATAAGTCACCCGCCCCCCCCCGCCCCCGCCCTCAGAAAAAAAAGCAGTGAATTTTGGCTATTTTTCTAATCCGTCTCGTGATGCCAAAGGCCCTATTTACTGTGAAACCTCTCTAAGCCGGACACCCTGGGGACCTCCCAGGGTGTCCGGTTCAGAGCGGTTTTACTGTATGTTTCATTTCACTTCACATATCCTCATATGAATTGTTATTGTATCATACTATCGTCAGCAGCAAGAAAGAACATAATATAGTATTACCCAACTCCCTATATATATAAATTAATATTCCATAGTTTTGTCTAATTCCCTGGGTTTTGACGTGCCTGGGCAATAGTTCCGTATGCCTGGGGAATGGTTCCGCATGCATGTGGAATAGTTAAAACTATGTTCACCTCCCCTCCCCCCCCCCCCCCCCCCCCACCTCGAAACTCCAGACGTCATGATTTTTGTCGAATATTACGTCATAAAATTAAATTGGACGTAATTTAGATTGGTCTATCGACGCGCCCGGCCAAATGTACGTTTATTGTTATTTCATGGTAATTCGGGGAACAGTCGAAACATATCGCCCCTCGGCGATGTGGACGACCCGATTCACTATTGCCCTCAGCCTTCGACCTCAGTGCAATAGTGTCTCGGGTCGTCCGCAGCACATCGGGGGCGATAGTTTTGACTGTTCCCCGAATGACCATGAAATAACTGTCTATTATCTACAATGTTCATGAGGAATTCGTTTGTGGCCAGACTAATTGTGACCAGTGTATAGCCACACCAGCCTGCGTCATGATTCGAGCGAGCACTATAGCTCGTTGTCAGGCTACAGGATAATATTATTGATCTGTAGCCTATTTCACCCATATTGCAAAGTATACTTATCTAGCAAAGTATACTTTGAGGTAGAAATTTTCAATTGAAGGATACATTTATTAATTTTTATTATACTGTGATAATGTAATACATTCAGTGTAATAATTCTGAATACTTTTAAGCATCAAATATATGCAGTGGTTAGTTATATATGAAATAATGCATTTTTTTAAAAATAAATCATCACTCCCTCAAAGTGTACTTTGCTAGATAAGTATACTTTGCAATGTTGATGAAATCGGCTACAGGAGCTCCACTGGTCAAAAATTCCAGCCACAGCCACAACAATTTTGTTATTTTGACAGTAACCGGTTATGCGTCCACGACGGAACTTATCAACGCTTACAACCTGAACTCGGCAGACAATGTGTGGGGCGCCGTTATGTTCGAGGGCGACTTCAGTAGCGGGCTGCCCACGCAGGTCTCCTACAGCATCCGCCTACCTGCCAGTGACAGGGGCGAGCGCGAAAAATGGTACACCGAGTCGACCTTCCCGCTGTTCGCTACCACGGCGTTTCGTTCTGAAGAGAAGGAAGGCGGCGAGCCATGTATGTATTTAACTACATTTGAACCTCTCTAAACTGGACACACAGGCAGTCTGTGTATCATTAATTTTTTGGGTTTAAATGGTGTATATTTATGATGATAATGCCTGTCCAAGTTCGCAAAGCACAGCCGCATGCATTGACATAGTCATATGTCTGATCTACAGTGCAACATCTCTAAACCGGACACGGGACCTCCCAGGGTGTCAGGTTTGGAGAGATTCCACTGTATATTTCAACAAAGCAGTGGCGTAGCCAGCTTCCTGGATCGAGTTTGGAAATGGGTGCGAGAGCATCCGTACCAGGAAAACAATATTGATTTCTACATTCAATTTACTCGATGAGAGTGATGTTAAAGCTATAATGTTCACATTTACTGTAGTTATTTCTTTCAGAAAAAATGTGAGTTACGTTATAGTAAAAGAACACACCTGATTTTAGGGGATGCATTCGCACCACTTGCATCCCCACAACCTGACTACGCCACTGCAAAGATATTGGTTGGTTGGCGACAATTCGGGGTTTTCACGTGACGTGGCGAAAACGTGAAGACGCGAAATGTCTAAGCAATTTAAGGGGTCATTGGAAGAAGGGGCCAAAAGCCTATAAGGGGCGTACATACAGCCCCTTCGTCCACTGTCCACATCAATTACAATGTTAACTACTGTCTGTTTCACGAAATCTAGCCAAATCTCACGGCGATATAAACACTGCAAAAAGAATATGTTTTGATAATATTAAATTATTGCAAAATTTAAGAATGAGTCTTCTTTTTACATGTATTTCGTAAAATTTTGTCAAATACTGATTTTATTACGAAAAATGATTCCTCACAGAGCCTGGAGAAGTAGTCGAAAAACGAAAAAAAAATGGAAATTGACTCTGAAACCGGGCTAGATAGCTTGGAAATGATCTAAGAAAATAAACATGAATTTTGAAAATCGGTCCACTATTTCTAAAATTAGAAAAAAATCACCATCATGTTAAATCCCCATAGATCACGATTGGCAGTTTTTATCTTAAACTATGGTTTGGGTCCAAACTAGGTTTTAGGCTTTTTATAGGAGTACGACCTCAAACGGCAGTTTCTGACCAAATGCACAATAATTGCCTAAACCATGGTTTAGACTCTCAAACTGGGGTTTAGTGAACTTGACTTATTGTACATTTGGCGAACCCAAACTAGGGTTTGAGGAGCCTAAACTAGAATTTAAGCTCCAAACCATGGTTTATGGAATTATTGTGCATTTGGCTTGCCAAACTGATTGATTAGTTAATCATGACTTACAGTTTCGCGGTTGCTATGCCACTCTCTATTAAACGTTGGTCTCCATGGTTTCAGCAATGTTAGACACCGACATTAACTTCATAATCATATTAGTCATGTGAGGAAATATGCATCGCAATTTATAATAACTACACAACTAGGTACGTATGCATGACGTGCAGTATGACTATAGAATATTGAGTTGGGTTACTAAAGCCATTATGTTGTATTGTCTCAATATGTGGCGATGACTGGAGACATTGGGCTTATGGGAGTTGTGATCAGTGTAGCTCCAGTAGCCGATTTCACCAACATTGCAAAGTATACTTTTCTAGCAAAGTATACTTTGAGGGAGAAATTTTCAATTTTTTTTATAAATTTATTAATGTTTATTATACTGAATTTATTACATTATCACAGCCATTTTGGCTGTGATAATGTAATAAATTCAGTATAATAATTCTGTATACTTTTAATCATCAAATATATGCAGTTGTTAGTTTTATATGAAATAATGCATTTCGGGAAAAATAAAATATTACTCCCTCAAAGTATACTTTGCTAGAAAAGTATACTTTGCAATGTTGGTGAAATCGGCTACAGATCAAATAGCACACTCATGTAGCCTGATAACAATATATATTTCTTGTTAGAAGCAAGGCGGGTGTTTCGTTGATGTAATGGCGGACAGTGCAAATCCTGATCAGTCTGTGCGCATAGGCTGATCTGGAACGGCTCTGGTCGCAAAACAGATAAGGCCCATTTCTCCTATCACAGCCACATATTATGAATAGACACATTCGTGTGTCAGATACTATCCGAGCCATTATAAAACTGTCGAGAAGGCCAAACCACACGCAAACGTAATTAAAGAAACAAAGGCCATTATTATCCGAGCTATTAGCTCGGATTTAGTAACTATATGAAAATCCTCAGTCATTGCAGACATGCTAATGAGTTAAGTGGCGGTCGCAGTGTCACTGTTTGCAGGTTTAACTTTAGAAAAACACGCGGTACTACGCCATAAAAAAGTAGTTCAACAACAGTAAAACAGCGAGCTGTCTTACCGTTTCAGCGTAATACATGTGTTGTTTACTTTGTTTGTGCTATATGTGTGTTATTGCAAAAGTTTTTGTATACTTTATAAACTATTAACTGTTATGTATTAATTTGAGTTCTTTGTTATGTTTGTTGATATTTTGCGCAATGATATAGTAGGGGGCGGGATTTCCCTGTGACGTTTTTCTTGAATGACCAATCACATTAAAGCTTACATTCTGAACTTTACATAGGTCAATGGCTCGATAAAATCCGACATTGGACAGCGAAATGATGATGATTTAAAGCAGAACAATTGTTTTTTGACAGCTACATACTGTTGTAATCACCTTGAGCCATCGATATTATTAATCAGTGTCCATTTTACTTAAAACATCAACTAATCTATAATGAATTTAGTAAAACAGTTAGCGCGGAAATCCAAACTTTCCAAAGAGGTGCTAGCAATTTATTGATAATTACACGTCGTGTGTGTTAGCGCATACGCTGCCGACAGTCTTGCGACTTGACGTTACACAGCATATACAGTACGATACACTTCAGAAAGGAAACGTTGTCTTGAGTTTGAATAACGATAATAATTAACTCTAGATTATTTTTATTATGAATGAAAAAAAGTATATTTAAATAATTAGATATCAATTTAAATAAATATTTCGGCATCATTTACTCAATAAATTAAAATTGAACGTGTAGCTGAAATGTAGCTGAAATGAAAGGGAAAGTAGAACGTTTGTGTTATATCCTCCGGGTTACAAATCGCTGAGGATTCCTATTTGAATTGGAAAATGATATGAATTTTAAATTTAGGAGACTGTGTCAGGAGAATATGGACTGATGACATATGTCACCAGTCTAGTTCCTGAGCTATGACTGTGACAGGAAAAAAAGGACTGATGACATATGTCACCTGTCGTGTTCCATGCATGACTGCTCGCCCTTGTTTGTAATTGTTGCAAAATATATAAAGTTTGTCGAGGGGTATATAGTTTTCGTAATTCCGTCCGTCCACGTTAAATAGTTTGGGTACCCATTATCTCTGCAACCGTAAGTCAGATTGACTTCAAACTTCATATACTTTCTTATCATAATCCATATTTTCATTCCATACATGTACCACACCCATGTGGCCTTCATGTCCAAGGTCAAAGCGAAATTAATTTGAACAATCATGTTTGTCAAGATAAATATTGTTTTTACAGTATTGATAATGTATACTGATTCGACGAATATATTTATTTTAAATGGAGTATATATGATTTGTTGTGTGATATATTAAAATGGTTGCCATGACAACCAATATTATTAAACGTTCACTTGCTAAGTGTATTGCAAGATGGTAACAGTACTCGGGTGTATTGCATTGAATTTCAAAAAGTAAACACCTTTTCAACAAATACTATTTTTGTGTTTTCCAATATTGGTTACCATGGTTACTATGGTAATGCATATATATTTCAGAACTAATGTATAATAACATATGACAAAGCAATATATCCTATGAGTATATATATAGTCGGGAAATTATTGAGCAAGTGAAACTTGTATGTAGCTGACCATTTGGATAGTTGCTGTCTCAACTACTGACAAGCCGCAATACATATATTCCGCAAAGTTCCGCATCCCTCCTGGTACCAATTCTCTTTACTACAATGTACTTTCCAACAAATGAATTATTAGTATATGTGTCCTCCACAAACACGTACTGCGAATGATTTCAGGACTTTCAGTCCTTTGATTGATATATACCAACGGAGATTAAAAGGAGTGCATGAGGGTGGCGTGTTGCATGCTCTATATTTATAATGGCTTCTGATTGCTCACACGCAGGGGGCATGGATTTCTTTTTATTAATTCGTTCCCACAAAACAACAATTCGTTTTATCCAATCAATAAACAATTCGTTCCCTCGAATTAACAATTCGTTCCCACGATAAAACAATTCGTTCCCACGAATTAACAATTGGTTCCCACGAAATAACAATTCGTTCCATCAATTTAACAATTCGTTCCCTCGAATTAATAATTCGTTTCCACGATATAGCAATTCGTTCCCACGAATTAACAATTCGTTCCCATGGGAACGAATTGTTAATAATTCTACGTCCCTGCGGGGTTCAGTAAGTAGCCTCTCTTCGCATCTGGGAGCCGTTTCACTCAACTTCGTACGACTAAAATGTTCGTAAGTGAAAAATCTGTAAATTACACATTAACAATGTTTTCTTGTAAACTATTATTGGATTTACAATTATTGAGCATATGCTGCATCTGCAGCATATGCTCAATAAATGTAAATCCATCAATTGAAATTTCCAGACGATCCTAAATTTGCACTTACGAACATTTTAGTCTTACGAAGTTTAGTGAAACGGCCCCCTGATCCATACCTACGCCAGTCGCCATTCCGCCAATCGAACATTGCTTGTATATCAATATTAATACATGATACTAGTAGTTTTAATCACCTGTGGCCCGTTTTACTAAACGTCGTGTGGGTGGTTGGTCGGACGAACGCGACGGCGTAAATTAACGGTAGGGGTTTCTCCTTATAGGAATCACGATTTGCCTGATTTGGCTCTCAGGTACGTTTTTATCTTTGGCTCTTGTGTTACCTGGGAGTTGAATTGGGTTATTGCCCAATATAAAAGTAGTAAGATTATTACTGCTTTTGGGAGGTGGCCAAGTGATTCTGGTGTGGCGAGGACCTGGTATCAGATCAGGATTATTCTGATTTCAAGGCTGAATATATAGTTTTTTTTTATTGTAAATATTCAGTTCTGATTTTAGGATCCCCTCTTTTGTACATGTACTTGAACATGTACATGTACTTGTACAGGTAATATATGGGATTTAGTACTAAACCCATTGACCCGGCCTTAAATGACCCGGCCTGAAATGACGCTGTTGATAGGCCCCGTTAAGCCAAAAATAACAAACAAACAAACAAACAAACTAATCTTCGTACGATAAAAATGTTCGTACGAAGATTTCTATAAATACACTCACACATTAGTGTGATTCATTAATGTTACAATTTTCTATCTACGCGTAGGGATCACTAAATCTGAACAAACCCACTAAATATTTCACTTAATCGGCTGCTAAAATGACTTGTGTTGTACATTTTAGTTTTGCACTTACGAACTTCTTAGTCGTGCGAAGTTTAGTGAAACGGGCCACTTTGATTGAACGAGCACACATGTATGCTGATCAATACACTGCCATAATAATAATTATTATTATGCTCTGTTATTGCCAATAGCTGTCAATTTCTTGATTTCAAAATGCATGAATATTGTGCCTGAAATCAAGCAGTTTGAATAAAATTGCGTGATTGCGAGTTGAGATTGCCAATAGATGTTCAGAAAGGTTAATAATCTTGGAAAGATTAACGTAGGTGGTTGTGTATCTCTGCTGATTATGAATGGCTGACGAATGCGACCAGCATAGCACCAGACCGTACACTAAGAGGGCATACACTGGTCGCAATTTATACATGGAAGCACAGGTTGAAGTAACGTACCATGGCATATTAAAGGTACATGCCCACTCAGTAGGCACAATATGTTCTTTATATCAGCGACATCATCTGAAACATTTTCTGGCAAAATAAACATCCATTCACCATTAACCCGCGTATTGATTGGCATTATTATACATTTTATATCAGTCGTAAATGTCCACACTGATATCAGTGGCCGTGTTTCCTTAAAATGTTAACGGACATTACTATTTATTCTCTGTATTTATGTTTGATGTGCAATGATCATACTTTATAACCTGTTGAAAATATTATTTTTTTCAGGTGACGCATTTAATTAGTATAAATACTTAAAACATAACATGCCTCATTTGTATATGAATATAGCCTGATACCGCCGAGCGTCACTATCAATAAAATAAATATTACTCAATGATTATATCTGTACAGCGGGCACTCGTATTTTTTAGAACTGGTGGAATATTGACACAATTATACACTTATGTAATTCCTTTAAAGAACATTGTGTGCCTACTGAGTAGGTTTAATACATTAAATATACCAAAAAGCATCAATAAGTGAAAACAATAAGCTAAACAAATATGTACTCCCTCCTATCACACATACCGTGGTAGGAGGGAGCAATTATGTACTCCCTCCTATCACACATACCGTGGTAGGAGGGAGCAATTATGTTTTTGTGTGATGGGAGGGAATAAATATTGTTTACCTTATTTGTTTCTCTCATTGATTCTTTTTGGTATACATTGTATTTAAATTATTTATATACCATGGTCCGTTACTTCAACCTGTGAATGGAAGGTATCTCACTGCCATTAGAAAAGTCCAACCATCCATTGTGAAGGTATGCATGGTAGCACATTTCTGCCATCCACGTAGCGTGATGCATGTACCTACGTAATCTTATTCACACGTTATATGTCGTCTTATCGTGTCATGTCGATTTAACCACTGGTCAAGACGAAAACAATTGGACGAGATAACTAACAAAAAAGCTCGTCAAAACGTAATACTGCTCACAAGTGTCATCCAGTTTTACAGGATAGTTTGTTCTCAAAACATTGAAACTTTAGCGTGTAATTGCCACTTACACGGTCAAGTGGTTTTCTAGAAGTGACACCGTTTCTGAAACACGTTTTCCGATGGGACGTAGCTTAATGTTTCTAAAATATATTTTCTTAAAAAACGACGGATTTTGATGATATATGAGTCGCGTCGCGAGAAAACCTGTCTTCGGGAGTCTGACGACTTCACAAGATATGACGTCGTGAACTTAGCTGACGTAATTTCAGCCGAGATTTCCAATTATCGACGTTTGTCAGAACGCCGTGTTAGGTTTGTTCCGTTGTGTTAAAGTTATCTATTAGTCAGTCTCAACAGCAAATTCAAGATGGCGGCGAATTTTAAAATCGAAGTCGCTGTCGGTGCAGCTGAATTTTGTCCATCTTTACATTAACAGTATATGCGACGTAACCAACGACACGGACATGTCCATCGTGTATGCAATGCTTATTATGACAACTGTGTAGTCTAACTCGAGCCAATATTGAAGCGCATCGTAAATAAATCGGATATTTAATCGGATATTTAATCAGATAAAATACCGAATCTACCTAGCGTGGACGCCGCCATTTTGCTTTGATTCACGTCACTGGATTTGTGACACATGGCCAGGGAATGACGTCAAAACATGACGTCACGCACGTTCAAGCAATTACGTTTAATATGCGGTATAAATTAAATACATTATTAGTGCCGAATATAAAATATATTTGGTTTCGCCCCAATAAAGCTGCATAAGGCTCAACCGAATATATTAAATATTATTTTTTTATATTCGACAGCACTAACCATGTATTATATAACTATATTATATATTGTAACGTCGTTTGACGTGGCTTTTACGTGACGTCTCATTTGCTCAAACGACCTGAATAGTGGTGTTGTATAAAATATAATATCTTCATGAACATTGCAGATATCATGATCAAATAAAAAGCATTCAATGCATCATACAAATACCATTATCATCTTAACCAAATGTTAATTTGACCAAGAATTTCCCGAAGAATTTCTCGCGACGCGGCTCAATTATTGCTCACCAAATACGATGATTTGTGTGTTTTACGGTCACACTAATATGAGGTTCGACAATGTCTAACCGTGGGTAAATGTTTGCCGTGGCACGAGGGATCTGTTTGAACCACAAGGCCGTAGCCCGCGAGTTCAAACAGTTCAAACGTTATTGTTACCTTTTCGTTGAAAATATCGTGTAATTTTAGCTTATACATGTATGCAGTACTTTTGGTACTTTGATAACCCGTTTCATTGAAACAGCTGATGTACATATACATATTCCGGGGTCGCAGTACACGTCGCGTAATGCAGGTGCCCCATCTACGCATCAATTTCAAAATTTCAGTGCGACAGTTGTGAACTGGTCTGGTGATGTAATGGTGCGTTCTAGTAACGTTATGAGACACATGAATTACGTACATTGTCTGTAGGTGTTGGCTTGGCCCCGGAATGAGCGTTGTCTACAGCCATGGTCAAACAGTACGCGCTGTACGTTTGAACACGGCTGTGAGCGGTGTCAAACAATGGCAGTCATGTAACAATATCCTTTCCCGTGCAGATTACGCGGTCACTGGTTTCCTGACGCTACAGTACTACCTGAACAAGGCGATAATTGAGACGCACGAGTCCGGGGCAAATATCGGCACAGACTACAAGGTGGAAATAGCCAAAATGGCGTACCCGACGCACGTGGACGACGCAATGATTGCGATCCTACAGCAGAATCTCCCGTTCTTCATCTTCCTTAGCTTCATCCTGAACGCGCTGCAGATAACGAAGAACATCGCGTACGAAAAGGAAAAGAAGCTTAAGGTAACGTACCTGATACTAATGAGACACGCCATGCGAGTTTGTACCTTCGGATATAGTATGTGCGTAATTTCATTAAATACGTTTACAAAATTTACAATATTCTTCATAAATAAGGTCAAAAGTTGACAAACTTCTCAGAGTACATGCGGAATAATTCCGCATGTACTCTGAAAATGTTGTCAACTTTGGACACCATTTACGGAAACTATTGTAAATTGTGTGAACGTATTTCATGACATTACGCAGATGTCCGAATGTATAAATTGACATGGCGTGTGTCATATACTCTTAGTACTGTAAAACCTTCGAGGGCCTTTACAGTATTAACAGGATGTGACAGTACTAGTGCATTCAAGGGGCTGGGGAAGGTTAAGGCCATAAAAACAATGCAGAAAATGCCAAAGTACGTCCCAGTTTTGTCTCATGTCGGAGATGATTGGGAGATGGCTGAAGAGACTATTGATGAATTAGAAGCTTTCACCTGTGCCGTGTATGGCAATTCCAGATGTACAAAGGTTGATGAACTCAGAGTGTTCATGTTGAAAGCAAAATGTGGTTCATCTGAAAAGCTAACCATATCAAACAATGTAGATATTGCGTCACTGCCCCCATGTAAAGGCAGCTTGGTACAGCATGTACGGAGGGTCAATTATCAATTTGCAATATGGAAGAGGGCACACATTGCAACTCCTGAGATTCCAAACCCTACTGATGGCCATGGCTGGATACAAACTGATGGACATATCGAGCCATTGTGGACGAACGAGCCAATTCTACCCCAACGACTCATAGACATCATCGAGAATATACAGGATTATGACACATCAGATGAAGAAGAATCTGGATGAAGAAGAATCTGGTGAGATGGGGCCTGTATATTCTGACGAGGATGCAGACGACAGTGATTAGGCAGTGTGACTTAATGAACAAAAATTCATGGCAATAGAGCCAACTATATAGAGTAAACAAAGATTTGTTTGTAAATAAACATGATACAGAAATATGTTTTATTTTTTAAGATACAATGTAAATTGTATGCCTAATTTGCATATTCAGGACTTTGGAAGGTATCCAATCAAATTGGTATTATGTGTAATGAACTCCTTGACCATGAAAACATATATCTAGACACCTTAAATGTTCTTCTAGCTTGATTAATAAGAAAGATATGTGGAAACATATTTTTTTTTCAAAAATGGCGGGAAATGAGAAATTTATGCAATGGCCGTAATCTCATTTGCATAGCAATATGAGGTCACAATACATGATATAATGTTTCTATTATAAAGCAGACATGTAGTTTAATAACTTAGACTGCTTCAGTTCTGAAAAAATGATTAATATAAGCTTTTAGAAATATTTAGTACGAAGTTTATAAACGAAAATGTATTTTTTTTTATCTTTTTACGACTAATTTGCATATTCATGACTTAGGAAATTATCCAAATCGGTATTGTGTTTAATGAACTCCTTGACCATTAAAACATATATTTAGACACCTTAAGTGTTCTTCTAGCACTTTTAATAAGAAAGATATGTGCAAAATTAATTTTCCAAAAAATGGCGGCACCTAATTTGCATATTTGGCTAAAAATAGATGTGGGACCCAAGATTTTTGATGTTAACATTTTTTAAAGTAATTAGTATACCCCAAGGAACAAAAGAAACATGGCGTACAAATGTTGTGTGGGGGGGGGGGCGGGTGCACGGGGGGTCCTGGTAGCCGATAGCCTAGTATTGCAATATGCCAGCTTTCAGAAATATGCTTCTTTATTGGACTTAAAACTCTTTTACCAGGAGCTAGTTGTTGTCCAAACATACCATATGGCAGGATTTGGCTTCTAGAAATCTAAATATTTCCGGCGCAACGAAACAATCGAAATATGTAAGGAGTACAGTCTTCGGTTACTTCAAAGCTGATAGTCGAATCCCCTTTTCAAAGATTCAGGGGTCCGTTTCACTAAACATCGTACGACTAAAATGTTCGTAAGTGCAAATTTAGGATCCTCTGGAAATTTCAATTCATGGATTTATATTTATTGAGCATAGGCTGCATATTCAGCCTATACTCAATAAATGTAAATCCAATAATTGTTTACAAGAAAACGGTGTTAATGTGGAATTTACAGACTATCATAATTTTGCACTTACGAACATTTTAGGCGTATGAAGCTTAGTGAAACGGGCCCCTGGTGACGCCCATGTATTAGCTTCCATAGATCCTTGTAGATAGTGAAGTAACAGAAGCCAAAGGCAAAGTAGATATTATGACAATGAATACCATAGAACCTGTCTATTTCGGAGATCAAAACACATATAGTATATTGGACTATATATCGAATTCGCTCAACGCACTGCAGATAGTGACGAACATCGCGTACGCAAATTTAAAGCTAGGGTTCCATATATTACGTACACAATTTTCTTTATGGAAATGTAATACTTGTATAATTGTGAAAATATTCCACCAGTTATAAAAAAACACTAGTGCCCGCTACACATATATACTCATTCAGTAATGTGTAATTTACTGATAGAGACTCGCGGTAGTATCAGGCTATTTTCATATGCAAATGAGGCAGGATATATTTTTTAATTATGTATGCGTCACCTGAATAATTTGTTTATAAACATATAATCAAGTATGATGACACATCAACAAATGCATAGCGACAATAAATAAGTGTTTCCGTTATCATTGTTAAGGAAACATGGTTATAGCCCCTGATATCAAACTGGCACATAGCGTTTGATATAAAAAGTATCATAATGTGAATTAACACGCCTGGTAATGGTACATCAATGTTCATTTGCCAGAACATGTCATATCTAAAGAATAAAGGAAAACAAATGTCGCCATCAATTGCATTCTGGGATGTGGGACTCTAGTTTTAAAAATCAGCAGACGGCAATGCAGTTGACCGACACTGGATCTGCACTATTCGATAGTCCATCAATGAAACACGCGTCATGCTTTTAACACGCGTTATATATCATTATCAGGCTACAGGTCATATTTGGTCAGGAGCTACACTGGTCACATTTCTCCAGTCACAGCCACGGAAATGATCTTATAAACGCTAAAGTAATTCGGATAAACAGGGGCCCGTTTCACCAAACTTCATACGACTAAAATGTTCGTAAATGCAAATTTAGGATCGTCTGGAAATTTCAATTGATGGGTTTACATTTATTGAACATAAGCTGCGTAAGCAGCCTAGGTTCAATAAATGTAAATTCAATAATTGTTTACAAGAAAACATTGTTAGTGTGCAATTTACAGAATATCATAATTTTGCACTTACGAACATTTTAGTCGTACGAAGTTTAGTGAAACGGCCCCAAGGACTCTCGATCTCCTTTCAAGTACACAACTGCCTGTGTCAATCTTGTCAATGTGTCAACGTTTCTGAACATATATTGAGAATCCCAACTCGCCATCAAGCAGTTTCATTGGCCGAGCCTGAGCTGTACCACGTACCACAGCTGAGGCTCAGCCAATCAAGCTGATTGATTGCAAACACAACATTCAAGTAGTTAATTATAAAACAATTGACAGATAGTGTCAAGATTTGCGCAGGCCGTGGCGTATATTGTTTACAGTAATTTCCAATCAGCTCTTAAGGGAAGCACATTTAATACATATTATTTAATATTCCATCATTTTTATAAAATGTTCGATCACGTGGTTTTTATCAACGCAATATAAAATAATAAGTTTTAAGCAAATTAACAAGACCAATTGGTCTAAAATTAATGAAAATAGTGACTATTGAATAATATGTACATTATGATAAATACCATATGGTCGAACATTTAATAAAAAACGACTATTAAAGGCCGGCCCTGAACGGATCAGTATTACAATTTTCCGATTTTTTCAAACGCAAAAAACATGTTTGGCAATTGATTTAGTACACAAAACTAACATATACTGCCTAATAGATACATCTGAAGTCTTGAGATTTACATCTTAATCGCAATGTGAAGACAACAAAAACTTGTTTTGTGTACCACTCAAATTGTCAATATTGACAATTTCATTTCCGTCACCCAATCGCTTCGGCTCGGAAGCGAGTCGATAAACTCCGGCTATCGGAATTCATCGGCCGCGAATCGAGGAGTTGAGGAGTTGACCCGAGCGTCTATCGGAAAATCGATTTAGCTTTGAAACACGCACCTGCATTGATCATATTAATGAACAACATATTATTGATGCTGCAGCAGATATAAATTTACCGAATAATGAAGACATTAACACGCCTATATCAGCAAATGAGATACTCTCAGCGATTTCCAAACTGTCAAACAACAAGGCTTGTTCTCGCGATTCTATACTTAACGAATATATTTCAAACACTAAACACATAATGTTAAGTCTCTACGTGAAACTGTTTAATCATGTTTTTGAAAGTGGAATTGTACCAAATTATTGGCTCGAAGGTCATATAATACCAATTTATAAGCATAAGGGCTCAAGGCATGATCCTGACAATTATAGGGCAATAAACAATAGTTAGCTGTCTTGGTAAAGTATTCACTTCTATAATTACAAATAGGTTGACAACATATGCTGAACAGAATGGGCTTATAACTGAGGCACAGGCTGGTTTTCGGAAAGGATATAGTACGGCTGATAACATTTTTACTTTACATGCAATTATAGAAATACTATTTAGTAAAAGGCAACCTCTTTTCTGCGCATTTATTGATTTTAGGAAAGCTTTTGATACTGTATGGAGAAATGGCCTCTGGTATAAGCTGTTGCTGTCCCGCATAAACGGGAAATGTTTAAACATAATTAAAAACATGTATAAATGTATTAAATCTTGTGTTAAATAGGAAATGACTTTTCAGAATACTTCCCATGCATGGTGGGTGTCAGGCAGGGTGAAAATATGTCACCATTTTTGTTTGCCATGTTTTTGAACGACCTTGAAGATTTTCTCAATGTATGCGGTATTGTAGATTTACAATCGGTTACATCTGACATGTTTCAACATCTAGATATATATGTTAAACTATTCTTGTTATTATACGCTGACGACACTATTCTCATGTCTGAGACAGAAACTGGCCTACAAGATGCTCTAAATTATTTTCATCAATACTGTATTCAGTGGAAATTGGAAGTAAACGCATCAAAAACCAAAATTATGATTTTCAAAAAACGTAAATCATCAAAAAAGATAGCCTTTACATATAACGATAACACAATTGAAATTGTAGACCACTTTACATATTTGGGAAATGTTTTTTCACAAAACGGAACTTTTCATAAGACTAAGAAACATTTGATTGACCAAGCATCCAAAGCTCTTTTCGGCCTATTTAGAAAGATTAACAACTTGTCAACTCCAGTAGACTGTCAGCTTAAGTTATTTGATCAATGTATCACTCCAATTCTCTGCTATGCCTTTGAAATCTGGGGATTTGAAAACATTTCGGCTATAGAAACAATTCATTTGAAATTTTGTAAAACTGTTTTGGGGGTAAAGAAAATCCACACCAAATTTCATGGTTTATTGAGAACTCGGCAAATTTCCGCTTATTATTGACATTAAATGTAGAATTATTTCGTTTTGGGCAAAATTAGTTTCAGGGAAGCAGAGTAAATTATTGTTTCTTATGTATAAGTTATTATATTAACAACATGAAGCAAATGTGACTCATTTCCGATGGATTCAGAATGTTAAATCTATTTTAACTGAAATTGGAGTTCCTGGCGTATGGCTTAGCCAGAACGATGTTAATGCTATCTGGCTGAGCCACTACGCCAGGACTCAGCTTCAGAACCAGTTTATTCAGTCATGGCTCACCAGCATCGATTCATCTTCACGTGGAATTACGTATAGAATCTTTAAAACAGAGTTTGGATTAGAAACATATTTAATTAATCTCACGGAAAGGTTAAGAAAAACATTGACCAGATTTCGAACTTGTAATCATAGACTGGCGGTCGAAACTGGTAGATGGACAGGTGTGCCGAGAGCAAGCAGGGTCTGCAACAAATGTGGCGCTGGTGCACTCGGTGACGAGTTTCATTTCCTTTTCGAGTGCCGCTTCTATGATGAAGTTCGAAACGGTATATCAAGCCATTTTATTTTAGAAGACCAAATATTTTAAAATTCGCACAGCTATTTGAGAAAAAATCTGGAAAGCAATTAAGAAATTTAGCTATTTTTATAAGAAATGCTTTATGGTTATAATGACTAGTGAGCTTATACATATGCATTTTGTATTTTTACCCATCGTTGTATTATGTAATCTATTGTATACCTCGTGTGTCACGTATGTGGCTTAGAGTGAATAAAATGTATTGTATTGTATTGTATGTTTGTTTTTCAACAAATATTGATATTTTCATCGACTACAAACTCATGTTTGTACCAAAATGAATGCAAACAGTTTCAAAGTGTGTGTAAATAGAAACCTGCTGGATTTATGTGTGGGAAAACCCAATAGGAGGCCAAATTCGGCAACTTGAGCAGTATAGGGGCTTTAAGTAATATATATATGGCATTTTCTTTCAGGAAACGATGAAGCTAATGGGTTTGTCGACTTTCATGTACTGGCTCTCCTGGTTCGTGAAGTGCCTGATCTACCTGTTGATCATCATCATCATATACACGATCATCTTCAGCATCGAGCTCGGAGAAAAGGGGAAGATCCTGAACTTCTCCCATCCCACCATCTTCTTCTTCTTCCTCTTCATGTACATCACGGCCACAATCGCCTTCTGTTTCATGATCAGCACCTTCTTCAATGGCGGTTAGTATGAAGGTGTTTGCGCGACAATATGGAACCAGAAATATTGCCCCTAGGCATTTTAATACGTATAATGCTTTATCAGGTAACTAACTTTGTATTAGCCGAATACACACTCACTGTAAACATATTGCTGTATCAGGCATTGACCTGATACGAATATCCGGGTCACAACGAACGTTGTATCAATTGGTAGAACGGCGTCACATTACGTTAACTTACCGAATTACGCGTTTTTTTCAATGCAAACTATTTTATGTTTTACCATCGGTTAGTATAAAACGTTACCTGATAAATAGAATACCATCCTAGTGTCTGTTAATATGAAGTTTATCAAAGTCGGCTCTGAAACAGTAGGAATTCCTCGGCAAGCATCGGAATTCCTGCGCGTTTCCTAGCCGTGCCTGATAAGCTTGATATCAAAAGACAGTATACAGGTATTCTCTATTTCTGTACTTACTGTATATTGCACATTTTCCTGTCGACTAACCTTTGGCCATTAACACATTAAATCCCAAAAGAAATCCAAACATAGATACTTTTCCATAAATCATTGAATTCCCATAATAATTTGTGTTTCTCAATAAAATCAATAGTTGATGGTCTTGCATCAAATTTAAACATTTGGGTAGGGTGACATTTTTGTTATTGCTAAGTCTTGTTTTTGCATTCGATGTGGTTACATGTAATAGCCAAAACGTGTCGATATAATTCTCATATTCAAAATAACCAGGAAATTTGATTGAGCTGCAATGTGCCAAGAACGAACTGAAGGAATATGCTAAGAAAGGTATTACAGTGAAACCTCTCCAAACCGAACACCCTGGGTGGTCCCCATGGTGTTCGGTTTTGAGAGGTTTCACTGTTAATCAGGCATTTGATCACTCTGAGCCATAGTTGAGTGATATGCGATCACGAACATACATTTATCACCGGAGATAAATGACCAAGGAATTCATCAAAAATAAGATCATTTACGTTAGAGATGTTGGACTGTATGAGCACGCGCCTGGTCCTTATGCTGGAATATAACATGTTCGTAACAGATGGACCGTATACAAATATTGTAAATATATTTAATATATAAAGAGCAAAATGAGTTCTTTCTGCGGTGTCATTATTATCTAGATCCTTCGTCGTCATTGTACATGGCTGTCATTATGAGTGCTCGCACGTATACTTTGTTGGCGAATTTTGATGTCGTGTCTCCGTTTCTCAATGAGCTTCCCTTATGCTGTCTGGCAATCGTAGACATTTGTGTCATGGATCGTGTATGCCAGGCGCAACCCTTAACTAAAATAAACACGTTCACCCTCGATCAATACTAATCGTCGATGTAATTTCTAGCAAACAAGGCATTCGCGTGTGGGATGTTGAAATGCTTGTGTTTGTGCAAATACTGACACAGCCCTATTACGTAAATGAACACTTCCAATAAATGCAACGTGAACTTTTTCTGGCATCAATGATGGACGATTATTATTGATCGCTTCAGCGAACATGGCGTGCTGTTGATTCGCTTGAATTTGTCTTACATGGAAGATACCAGCAAACGCGGCATTCGCCTGCGAGATGTTGTTGAATCGCTCGAATTTGTCTGGTGATAAATTCAAGCGAGTCAAAAATAATCGTCGATGACATTTCCAGCGAACACAGCTGCATTCGCGTGCGGGATGTTGTTTTTCCTCACGTATTGCCCGACGTTCTTCCTAAACGACCGCTACGGCGAGCTGTCACGACTGGAGAAGATGGCCACGTGTATGCTGTCCAACATGGGAATGGTGTTCGGCGTGAACGTACTCATGATCTACGAAGGAACAGGTTTGTTTGGGTCCCACGGCCGTCGATAATGTATTGTATATTTACACGGTGCATAATCACGTGGTTACAACAACAACAACAATGGCTGGAAGTGTTTACAGCGCGCCCACTCCAAAGTAAGTATTATTTGATATTTTCCTTAATATGCAACGGATTTTGATGTGAAATATGGCGCAGCAAACGCGTCTTCATGAGCTGCATTTGGTGGTCTCTGGACATCGGCACATACTTATGTCGTTTTTGCGAAGAATCGATTTCCGTGCGAGTAAATACGGAAATTGATTCTTCACAAAAAGGACATAAGTTTTTGCCAAAGTACCGAGACCACAAGATGCAGCTTAACAAGACAGGTTTAATGCGCCATATTATATAATAAGGACAATATAAAATAATACGTACTTTGAATCTGAGGCGCTTCTTGAAGTTTCAGTATGTGTTGTTATTGCTATAGCCACGTGATCATGCACCTTGCTTTATATTGTAAGCTGAAAACCAATATTATACCGTCTCAGAATGTAGGAAACGCTATTTTGAGGGCCTACACAACTGTCTTTGTTCAACTTTCCCAGATGTCAACTTTTCGGGACATGAATTGGCAATCCCAACTCGCAATCAAGCAGTTTGATTGGCAGAGCCTGATATGTAGCTATGCCAATACATAACACCTATTTGCAAGATTAGCGCAGGTTGTGGTGTACAACACGAGTTTTTGGTCTCGCGGCTTTAGACACCACCACTGCAGACCCGAGGCGCCGCTGAACTATTCTGGACCGGTTATTCATGCCCCGACGAAGACACTTAGTGTTACAAATGTCCATCCGTCTGACCCGTCCGTCACAAGGCAATGTATACCTGCGTTAGCAACGCGACATCAATGCCAATGGCTAACGGCGCGGACCCAGGACACCACTCCACCTACATGTAAGTTTTATTAAATAATCAACAAAAGATGACCAAGCCATATGGGGGTATTTGCTGTTTGATCCAGTAAAATTCCCCCAAAAATCATTATGATGGAGGGGGTGGTGTCCTGGGTCCGCGCCGTTAGCCTATGTGCCAATGAATAAAAATAGTGGAACATTTATCCCGTCAACACATTAACAAAACATTAACGTTTTTGCATTGTTTATATGGCTGTAATTTTGGGACAAGTTCGTGAAACAGACAGTACGGGTAAAGCTATTTTATCCCGTCAACACAGTGCGTATGTGCCGTGAAACACGGTGCCGTGAAACATTTTTGATATCCTGTCAATACAACATAATCACTGCGTATGCATATGCGCGGTGACTGGGGTTATTTTTTGGCATTTAAAAGCCATTTGTAGGTGTTGGCGGGATAAATAGAATAGTAGGTTAGTGCCGTGAATGGGGAAAAAAAACATCTGGCGCGGCACGGAAACGGGATGTGCTCGGCAGAACCTCGCCCATCTCGTTCCCTAAGCCTTGCCATATATGTTTTCCCATTCACGGCACTAACCTACTATTCTCTATTAACCGTATACCACCGCATGCTCTAATCTTGCTATATTTGTCAATTGTGTATTTCAAAATACTCTAATACCGTGCTTGGAATGAATCAGCTTGATCGACTGAGCTGTGCCAATCACACTGCTTGATTGCGAATTAGGATTGCCAATAGATGTTCAGAAACGTTGTAATCTGTAGCCGATTTCACCAAAATTGCAAAATATAGTTATCTTGGTAATGTAATAAGTTCATTATAATAAGTATGCACACATTTAGTCATCAAAATATGCAGTCGTTAGTTCTATATGAAATAATGCATCTCGGGAAAATAAATGATTACTCCCTCAAAGTATGCTTAGCAATTTTAGTGAAATCGGCTACAGTGCAAGATAATGCAGGTTGTTGTGTAACACTGTTCAATGGGTACTTTATTGATGCAGCCGTGCTAGCTGCTATGAACACGGCTTCATGAAGAACGGTTCATATTTCGGTGTTGTGTGGGTTATTTCTGTATAGCTGGTGGTTTGGGTGCATTGTTACAAACATACAATGTACGTCACCTCCCGCGAATTACATGTATAACTAGAAGCGTTCCTTTGTGGGTATGTCGACAGTATAAAAGGAACGGCGAAGGTGTAGATAATTGACGAGTTCTGTCGTGTGTAATGATTGTGTATTCCTATGTGTTTCCTAGCCTTGTCTGATAAACTTAATATCAAAAGACACTAACCTGGTATTCCCTATTTCAAGGTACTGTATATGATCACGTGGTATTAACAACAACAACAAGTACTGAAACTTCCAGAATCCATCTGATTCAAAGTACGTATTTTTTTATATTGTCCTTATTGCTTCCGTGTCTACCGATACGGAAATCGATTCTTCGCAAAAACGACATAAGTCTGTGCCGAACTCCCTGGACGACCAAATGCAGCTCATGAAGACGCCATATTTCATAAAAATCCGTTGCATATTAAGGAAAATATCAAATAATACTTACCTTGGAGTGGGCGACGTTGTTGTTGTTGTAACCACGTGATCATGCACCTTGTATTTGTTAGGCCCATTTATTTAACCGACTTTAATACACTCTTGCAAATTATTTGCACGGGTTTCGCTGTGAAAGAAAACCCGTAATCAACTCCTTACAAATAGTACACCGTGAAGAGAACACCCGTAAGTGCGCGCTTGTCTTGGAAACCACGAGCTACCATGCAAAATGTTTAATTTTTATTACAGTCAAAAAATTTATTTGAAAATTTGGAAAGGGTCTCGACTAATCTAGAATGTTAATGTGATTGAACACATTCTAAACATGCACTCAAAAATATTTGGTTCATAGAAATAGCTGCGTAATTTGGATTTCAAAAAGTTTACATGATGTCACATTTGACGCCACACAAGGTAACGTCAAAACGCGGGAAAACACGTCATTGTATAACTATTCATGCGCACATCACAATGCATTGATTATAATCTCCAAAATAGACTAAATTTGCATATGTAACCGCCGTGAAAGTGTAATAAATTGGATATTCCATCGTATATGTTTAAATAGCGAAAATAATACACTCGTGTCCGTCGCGTCCGTCATTTCGCTACGCTCACTCGTTGCTTACGCGGAAGCCGACGCACACTCGTGTATTATTTCCCGCTATTCAAAATGTACGATGGGAATATCCTCTATGTCAATTGATACAGCCATGTGAAACTATACCGACCAGAGAATGCTATGGATTAGTGTGCTTTTGACTGGAGAAAGGGGCTTATAAATGTGTGACCAATGTAGCTCCTCAAATACCACACTGCCTGATAACGATCTGTATCACATGACGGGTGTTGCATTAAAGTTGAGGTCCCATCTGTTGCACACACCATTTTTCCACCGGTTTTAAAAAATACCAGTGTCCGCTATACAGATATAATCATTTAATAAGTTAAATTTTGTTTTTTTTTTTTTAATTTACTGATAGAGACGCGCCGTTGTATCAGGCTATTTTGATAGACAAATAGGCAGGACATATTTAAATTATTTATATTAACTGCATGCGTCACCTGAAGAAATAAGGTTATCGACATATTATAAAGTATGATCATTGCACATCACAAAATAAATAGACATAGTAAATAATTGATTTCGTTAACATTTTAAGGAAACACGGTTACCACCCCTGATATCAAACGCGAAATTCACGTTTGATATAAAACAGTATAATAATGTCAATTAACATGTCCGGTAGTGGTAAATCAATGCTTAGTTTACCCGAAAAATGTCATATCAAAGAATGGACGAAACAAATATGTCTCGCTATATTACAATCTGAGATGTGGGAGTATAGCTTTAATGGAATGGCGAACTGAGTTACATAATTTGTATTCGAGCGCTAGGGATGAATTATACAACCAACATCAACATTTGAGGTATTACAGCTTTTATGCAAATGAGCTTATGTCGGTAGCAGCACATATTTTGCGGGTTGAACATTTTTCAAAAACACGGGTCGTACGCCATAACAAAATAGTTCTAACAACTTAGCTTGATCGCATTTTCAGTGTGATAAATGTTTCGCATGCTGTTTTGTGGTAAATTTGCACATGCTCCCTAAGGGTGCGATGATTAACCGCCATTCTCGATTATTCGCGACATACTCCATGATTCGATGTACAAATACAATTTTCAAAATAGATCTCATAATAGAAATCTATTTATTATTTTGGGTTTTCCAAAAATCTATTTTAGCTCATTGTTGTTGTTGTTATTGTTGCTTCTGCTGTGAAATTCCCGCGCTTATATTTCGCGAAACCCTTTCCACTCTAGTTGAATTATTCGTCTAAATGTCATCCACAAACACATACTGCGAAGAATTCCAGGACGTTCAGTCCTTTGATTGGATGCGGCAAGGCCAATATCACCAGACGATCTATTTGGATAAATTTATACCTGAATGTGTTACTACCCAATGTGAGTATGTTTTGGTGTCCCTGAAGTGCGACGTTTTTACGACATACATGTATGTAGACGCGGATCAGCTCTGCACATTTGCACAAAAAAAATACAAAAAATGTCGCTAAGTATACTTATCTAGCTAAGTATACTTTGAGGGAGTAATTATATATTGAAGTGCTTCATAACGAACAAACGCCTGTCGATATTTGATGATTAAGGTTAGGTAGCTTTCATATGCTTTTTTTATTGTATTAACCCTTAGACAACTATCTTATTTCATTTGCTGTCTGCTGTTTATTTACTATTTTCCTTTTTTATCATCAAAAACATGCTTTGACAGCACTTTAGAATATTTACAACATGCTTTGACAGCACTTCAGAATCATTTCCATTGGAAATGATTCTGAAGTGCTGTCAAATCATGATTTTATTAAAAAGTAAGGCAAGATATAAAAGCAACAGCAGACGACAATTGTTGTGAGTAGCGGTCTAAGGGTTAACACAACGTATTCATATATTGAAAATTGTTCCCCCTTTGTATACTTAGCTATATAAGTATAATTAGTAAATAAAATAAACAAATTAGTGATGATTTAGAAGGAACTATTTTATGAGGTGAAACATAAAAAAGTATAATTACATGTAGTAGTTTTTGGTGAAATCGGCTACATGTGAAGGCGCGCAGTGGGACACATGGGTAATGTGGCGTATGACGTTTGCAACGTTGTAGACGCAGATCTGCCTGCGCATTTGTCAACGTTTGTCAGTGGTCTGTGTGTACCAGGTGAGGGCGCACAATGGGACAACTTCCACAAGGTGGCCACGGTGGACGAGAACTTGACGCTGCTGGACGTCATCGTCATGTTGCTGGTTGACACGGTCCTCTACATGCTCATCGCCTGGTATGTGGACAACGTGAATCCGGGCAGCGCCGGGGTACCACAGAAACTCTGGTTCCCATTCCAGGTGAGTTGTGTGTACAAACCTAGGAAGCGCCGGGGTACCACAGAAACTCTGGTTCCCATTAGGTACCACAGAAACTCTGGTTCCCATTCCTCGTGAGTTGTGTGTACAAACCTAGGCAGCGCCGGGGTACCACAGAAACTCTGGTTCCCATTCCTGGTGAGTTGGTGAGGACAAACATCAGCAGCGCCGGGGTACCACAGAACGTCTGTACACATTTCTGATTAATCGTGAGTTATGTGGTACCACAGAAACTCTGGTTCCCATTCCTCGTGAGTTGTGTGTACAAACCTAGGCAGCGCCGGGGTACCACAGAAACTCTGGTTCCCATTCCTGGTGAGTTGGTGAGGACAAACATCAGCAGCGCCGGGGTACCACAGAACGTCTGTACACATTTCTGATTAATCGTGAGTTATGTGGTATCACAGAAACGCTTGTTCCCATTTCCAGTGAGTCGCGAGGAGAAAAGCAGGCAACGCCGGGGTACCACTAAGCTATGGTTCCATTTCTTATGAATCGTGAGCACAAACATAAGCAGGACTGTGTTATCACAGAAAATATTTTGTTAGCCCGTTTGTTTATGGCTTTTGGTATTAATTGTATCATATTTACATTGAGCTTCCCTATGCGTCGTTCGTGGCATGGACTGTGACGTGACAATACAACACAGTCCGTGAACACATGAACTTCTGTAATGACACGGCACTTGACATGTAGACGTTTATGTGATATAATGAATCGCTTGACTATGTCTTATAATGTCTTTGTCTCTTGTCATGGAGAATGCTGATATTACAAAGTGAATAACGTTCCGTGCATAGCGAAGCTATCATATATATACTACTTCGCTGTACTGTGTATATGGCAACTGAATGCACCGGGGAATTATTATAATGTCACATCAGAGGCAATTAGTCTCTCACATGTACAGATGAAATATATCATTATATGTTACTGACTAGAGAAAGTGGGCTTATGTGAATTGTGAGCAGTGAAGCTCCTTATCAAATAGCACACTCTTGTAGCCTGATAATGATCTATATTACATGTACTTGTTAGAATAATGATGTGCGTTTCACGAACAGTGCATATCTTGACCAGACTGTGCGAATGCACTGGCTCATCTGGATCTACACTAGTAACAGGACCTATAAATCCCATTTCTACAGTCACAGCCACATTTATAATAACTCAATTTAGCACACAGGAATCGATATTAACCGCCGTATATCATAAGGATAAACGATATGGCAATGTGAAACTTACTACTCTAACACTGTACAGCAAGTATTTGTTTAAGGTTTTCAAACAAATCAAACGCAAGCGAATGGAAAACGCACTGAATGTGATTGTTTTGTACAACGATATGCAACGAAAGAATTATCATTTGTATTTTTCGTACGTGAAAATGATATTTTCTCTTCAATACCCGGTTTTCAATACCCGGCTTTCCATTTGTTACCGATTGTTTCGTTTTGGGAACCTGCAACAAATATTCGGTGTATGCACAGTGCTACTAAAATAAGTCCACTGTAGTCAAGTCAACACTCATTGTAAAGATATTTAACGTGGGTTCAAGCGGGTGGGGGTAATATTCAGTGTTTTCTGTGGCTGTATGCCCCACACTTTTATTCTACTCACAGCCATCGTATTGGTGTGGTGCCAAGTCCGACGGAGACCACAGCAGTACTGACGTGAACCCCGACGTATCGGACTACTTCGAGAGGGACCCTACAGGCTGTCGTGTGGGAGTCAGCGTCCGTCATCTCAATAAGGTACGACAACTGCAAACATGTAATACCCATTCCAGACTCAACTCGGCTGCTTCTACAAATGGATATACTTATCAAGATAGTGACTTCAAATCCGAGTTATTTAAACTCATGGATATAGGAGCTTTCGGGTTAGTATACCGTTGAAAGAGCAAGTATAATGACTGAAATAGCAACGCTAACGCACAAAAATTACCCACACTCTGCTATAAATTATTTCCAAACCCGGAGTTTATTTACCCAAATCCATGTTTAAAGAATCGCCACTTATCAAGACCGCAATCATTCTTCAACCCGTGATTGAGCAAGTATTGTCCCCTTCGCGCATAAAGCTAACACTTATAATGACTTCAAATCCGAGTTATTTAAACCCATGGATATTATCGCTTCCAACCCCATCTTTTGTAAACGGAATTGAGAGTTCAAACTATTGTTTGAAATTCAAACGCTGGGTTAAATAATTATTTGTTCATAAGTATGGCAATGAAATCTCGATGTGTCGACCCGCAATAACCAACCAAGATTTCTAAGAGAGTGCAGTATATGTACGGAACATTTCATACGTGCATGCTCATGAATATATATATTTTTTAGAAACGTTTGACATCTGTTTTACTTGTTGATATGTAATGACACTTGTAAACTAATTTCTACATTTATGTTTCCCGGATATGCGATAATAGAACGAATAACAGAACTGGACTCATACGATGAATGTTAATGAGGAATACTCACTGGGATAGTCAACCAGGATTAGTATGTTATAATAAGCCTCCATTTTACATTGGTATCATGTAACACATGCCAAACGTGACGAATATCGTTCCCGCCCACCTGTGCTTCCACTAAACATACAGTCACGCAGGTACATTACTCAATGCATTAGTCTGCATTAGTTGGGCATGTGTATCTGATGTACAGCCTCTCTCTCTACGTATTTGACTGATATTGAATGTGTATAAATACGTATTTGACTGATATTGAGTGTGTATAAATATATAATTATGTCCATGTCCACACGAGACGTCGTAAGTTTGATTACAAGTGATTTTTGTCGAGCCCGCTTGCGGAAAGCGAGACATAGTGATCACAATGACGTCCGGGTGTCCGTGCATCCGTCTGTCCGTCCGTCCGTGCGTCTGTCCGTCCGTGCGAGCGTCCGAAATCTCCGTTAAATTTTTTTAAATACCTTATATCTCTGCAGTACTAAGTCACATTGACTTGAAACTTCATTTGCTTATTAGTCAGTCATCATCCATATATCCATGCTGTGTCACACATGCGCCCCCTGTGGCCCAAGGTCCAGGTCAAATGCCTCGGCGGGCTCGACATGCGGGCCGTGGCCATCTGGTATTATATAGCTATAAAATTGCAGCACACACCCGACGGCATGTACACTCAATATCGAAACTAACTCTAGATCATTCCATGGCACAATTTATACCCATTTATACCCATACACTTTGAAAAAAATAAAAGTAAAACGTCAGAATATCAATTATCATCGAGCATGAATATCATGCACTTGTCCATTTGCATCACTGACTGTACAGTATTGTCATAGTCCATGATTTAGACTCGTGCTGACTTATGTGCTGGTACATGTATGTATAGTACTTGCTGTAGCTGTTTGTCAAGGTTATTACCAAGGTCAGGAATGATAGAGACAAATTGTCTCCCCTAGTATCATGTGAACCAAGGATACTTCAATTGTTATGACGTTATGCCCAATATAGCTTGATCTGACGAACAAAAGTGGTAACAATGCAGTTGAAGTGTAAGGGATAGGCTAGAGTAGATAAGTACACGTAGTCACTTAATCACTTATAATGTACACGATATTACACGGGGAACACACAGGAATACATGATACATTGATATGCGAACATCACTGTACTGTGCAGGATACTATTCAATTACAAGGTTGTAAGCCAATCGACTGTTATACTTTAACGCAACTTAAAAGCTATAGACGAATACACTCGGTATGTGGTATCTCAATGGTCCCGTAGTGGACAATAGTATGAATGCACAAGTACTTTGATGATCGCTAATCAAAGTTAAATAACATACAAGTATAACATGGCAGAACGAACATTGGAGGACAAATGACAATCATCTGAGCTACCCCAGTGCTGGCGTATCTCAATAGATAGTGGTAACATCTGAGTATTCAAGGTCCCAAGGTCTGCCTCACCCGCAGTATGAGGTCTTGTCACCAATATGGCTATTATCCAACTTCAAGTGGATTAATCCATAAACAATATATGTAGTCTTACTACAATACCTTAGCCATGATATGCCATGATAGGAGTATTACCATACACAATCAAAGTATACATATGTATTGCCTATGCAATATATTTCCAAAGTATGAATGTCAAAGTCAAAGCCGGATGTGGTTACATCACATGGTAATCAATAATGATAATGTTCCGGAAGCTGGTACCGGCAGTAAAGTTCCAAATGTAGTATTATTTCCGGAAATGGTGGACCAGATGTAAAGTTCCTATGGTATCACTCGACTGTAGCAACCCGGATGTGGTGGACCGGATGTAAAGTATCCATGGTGAATCAATGGGTTGTAATACCGGAAGTGGCAGACCGGATGTAAAGTTCCGATATAATACAAATGGCGATTATCACGTTGGCTATGACGCCTGGAAAAGTTTCACTTAGGTGACATTCAACTCGGTGGTAGTATAATGATATGATATGTGTGTATGGCGTTTCACTTCACTAATCTATGGCTGTGACTGTCTGCTGAACGCGATGTAGCAATCACACACTGCTCTATACAGGCCTGTACCCGGAGCTGCTACACACACTGCGCCAGACAGACGTACAGACACTCGGACGACCTGGTACTCTGCACTGACTGGTGTCTGCCCTCAACGAGTGGACCAAAACGTCAAATGTGACTCGCTGGAGCGATCTCAAGAGGCTACAAAATGAAATGTGTCTCCAATTACTGGACGAATACGCACAGACAGACAGACAGGATGCACAACGGACTAAAACGGGAATCGAACAACGGCAAATCACAGCTGAAATAAAATGTTGTAGGTACATACTAAAATCCTCCGTGTCATTGGTGAATACAGTACTATTCTTCTGTTACCAGAAAATATTTGTACCACCAACACATAGCGAAACATCGCTTATATACGCACCAGTGAAACCATGTACGGAATAATGAATATGCCTACCCCTCGTTCGACATCTCACATAAAAATTACAACACCATGCCTTTTGCCATTTCACTCGTGGGTTATATTTGGCATAAATATATGTTCCCACGCCATAAATTCAACCAAACTAGTGTACAGCCCTCGCGGAATAAATACCATCCAACATGGTATATCCCACATTACCATAAATCTGTACACTATAGACCCAGATCTCATAATGCGAAATCTACTCGACTGGTCTCGACATGCGAAGGTCGATTTTTGGCCCCGCCAAACCCCTCCATATCGGTCCTACGGGCTGTACACTCAAATGAGAGTGTAGCACATACTAAACTCAAATATCGTGGTCATTTACGACACAAAGCATCACCAGTATGGGATCTGATATATCCGTGTTGGCCAGTACCAGGCTATGCTGAAACACTAACCCGTAGCATACATAACAGGGCAGACCATGGTATGGTCTGCGCTATATACTGGCTTCACCTACAGAAGGTCCCTTATCTGGTGAACAACTGACACGCGGATAAACTCGGCCGGCACGGATAGTGGACATCCGTAATACTAAAAGGGGTATTTTCCCTAGCGAAACCAGCACACGCAATCAACGAGTTCTCTACCACACACATGCATAGTCTGTGGCAAATATGGCGTGACATCAGTAAAACATTGCTCATAAAATGGACCTGTATTTAAATCCGCAAAAAGGACACGCATAAACGTATTTCCACCAATACAACATAAGCCCCGTTATTACACGCACATTGTACATGGCAAATGTACATGTTAAATCACAGGTATGTAAAAATCACAGGTGTGTGAAATCACAGGTATGTGGAATCACAGGTATGTGAAATCAATAGTACACACAACAATACAAAACAGTACCACACATCACACATATACAATTATACGGAATCCCGAATGTACAAGAATGCACGTGTCACGCGACACTGTTCAACATGTTAAGCTTTAACACTACCAGTATGGTTACAGATTACACTTATAAATATTTTAACACTATGCTTTCTCTAGTCTAGGGACTTTTCTCATTGTGAATTTATTATATAATTATTGCAAAAAGCATGGCATCCGTATAATTGTTCAATTCTAAAAAATCAGCATTTTCTCCTTAATGGAATAATTCAAAATATCATGGAAAATCCAATATTGGATACTAAATCGATTGTTAATTGATTGCCCATTCTTTTCCCAGTGCTTTAAATCGAAGGAGGTGGTGAAGGACACGCATCTGAACATATACGAAGGCCAGATAACGGTTCTTCTGGGACATAATGGCGCTGGCAAGACGACCACTATATCGATGTTGACTGGTAATCATGAACTCGTTCGTTTATTAATAAATATGTCTAACCATTTACTGTTTAATACATTTATACATGACAATATCAAATGAACTGCACATACTACCAGACTGGATGTGTTTGGAAAAGCGATATTTTCTTTGACGTATATGATACAGCCAGCATACACGTCTTCATAATTAAATAAACATACTCGTAACAATACTATAACGTAATGTTAGGTTAACATATTATGTTCAACTTCCATTCAGCTATCAAAATGTATGTGTTCTAGTAAACCAGTAAATTATATGCTCGTCTATATGATATTACACAGAGGTTATTCGAAGGTGAGCATCTCCTTTGGGTATGCTATGTCTATTTATGGTTACCATCTAAATTCTACACACTTTCATTGCAGGGTTTCTTGAGCCGACCAGCGGCACTGCCATTGTGAACAATTACGATATCCGCACCGAGTTGCCGAATGTGAGGAAGAGCCTCGGCGTGTGTCCGCAACACAACATCCTCTTTGATCTCCTCACCGTCGAGGAACACCTCCGTTTCTTTGCTAGGGTGCGTTGTTCGTAGTATTACTTAGTTGTATCCCCTGGACGAAAGTCGGGGGATACTTTGGATTTGACACGGAACATCGTCCGCTTATGCGTCCACCGCAGGGACTTCATGTCCGAAGCATAACTCGAATACTCTTTGTAATATTTGAATGGAACTTCACACAAGCATAGATCATGACCCAAAGGTAGCATGCAAGAATGACAACTCTTTCGTCGCTATTTTTAAGTTATCTCCGTTTGTTTTTTCGCACACCGATTTCGTGTCCGGAGCATACGTCACACACCCTTTGTAATATTTTCATGAAACTCCATACATGCGTAGACCACGACCCAAATGTGTGTCTTCCGCAGGAATGACAACTCTTGTGTCGCTAATATTTTAGTTACCCCCTTTTGGTTTTTCCCGCACTGGTTTCGTGTCCGGAGCATAGCTCGCACACCCTTTAGATTATGTTTATGAAACTTCAAATAGGCGTAGACCGCGGCCCAAAGGTGTGTCGCGCGCAAGAATGACAACTCTTGCCTAACTAATTTCGAGTTATCTATCTTTCTTGTTTTTTTGCGTACTGATTTCTTGTCTGGAGCATAACTCGAACACCCTCTGGAATATTTTAATAAAACTGCATACATGCATAGACTACGGCCGAAAGGAATCTCGCGCACAAGAATGAAAACTCCTGTCACACTATTTTTGAGTTATCTCCCTTTGTTTTTTGTTTTGTTTTTTTTTGGCGCACTGATTTCTTGTTCGAAGCATTTCTCGAATACCCTCGGAATCTGTTCACGAAACTTCGCACATGCATAGGTCATGAGCCTAAGGTATGTCGTGCGCAAAAAATAGCAACTAATGCCTCACTAACTTTCGAGTTATCTATCTTTTGTTTTTTTTGCGTACTGATTTCTGTCTGGAGCATAACTCGAAGCATAACTCGAAGACCCTCTGGAATATTTTAATAAAACTTCGCACTTGCATAGGTCATGGCTCAAAGGTGTGTCGCGCGTAAGAATGGCAACTCTTGCCTCACGAATTTTCGAGCTATCGCTCTTTGATTTGTATGTGCACTTATTTCTTGTTCGGAGCATAACTCGAATACCCTTTGGTATATATTCATGAAACACATGACCCAAATGTGTGTTGTGCGCGAGAATGACATCTCTTGCGTAACTAATTTTAAGTTATCTCCCTCCGTTTTTTTCACACACTGATTTCTTGTCTTTAGCATAACTCGAATACCCTTTGGAATAGTTACATGAAAATAATGAAAACTCTTGCCTCGCTCATTTTTTAGTTATCTCTTTTGCTTTCGCTGATTAATTTCCTGTCAATCCAACACATGATTACTCTTTGGAATATTTTCATGATATTTCACACGTGCTAAAATCATGACCCAAAGGTGTGTCTCATGCAAGAACGACAACTCTCACCTTACTAACATATTAATTATCTCTCTTTTTGATAGTTCCATGTCCACCTCTGGACTGTTCCATTAATCAACATTTTTAAAATATCTGAACAATACTGACACACATTGCATATCCTGAGGACAATGGATCTACAGTTTTTGCAAATGTTTGCTTTATGATATGTATTGTTCAAGTGGTTAATAGTTACATTGTAAGCATATTTATTTACATACTATACAGTATAACTCACTGGTGTCGTGTATTATCCAGTAGATCGGCATAGGATACTACATTTGAGGAATTATATATAATTCTTGCAGCGACTTATGAATCAGATGCAAAACAAAAAGAACAACACTATTGTGCATTTTTCATAGAGTCACGAATATTATTGAAGTGATCAGATAACGAATACATATTTGACATTTGGTTCAGATGTAATGCCAGCCATATTGCTGTGAATATATTTCAGCTCAAGGGTTTTACATCCGGTATGATAAAAGCTGAGGTGGACGAGATGATTAAGGTTCTGGGACTGGAGACCAAACGTTATGCATTATCGTCAACCCTTTCTGGTGGGCAGAAACGCAAACTCTCTGTAGGGATAGCTCTGATAGCTGACTCAAAGGTAAATATTATTTAAGGAGTATAATAGACATACATGGATATTTCTGTGATGTCGATTTATCATATTCATTTATTTTTATTATCATAATATGGGATTTGATTTTAAACGAGATTCAAATACCAACCATTACATTTTCACTAAACTCATGCACTTAGCTCATCTATAGTGTTGGATATTAGATTGTTGCACTGAAAGTATACATCTGGAACACTGGCTCATTTGTGACTGACATTTTCGCTAGGTTTGACGACGGTTGCATACTGAATTATAGCGTGCTGCAGTTGCGTTACACACATAGCTGAACTATTCGCATGTTTTTCAACATTTAGATAATAACGTTTGAAGAGCCGTCGTCTGACATGTATCCAACAACCCGATGCCATAAATTAATTGCCTACTTATATACTGCTGAGGTTTATTTACAAACAATGAGTTCACCCACGTTAAATGCATAGCTGAGATTATCGTATGTTTGTCACAAAACCTGCAATAATGCTGGACGAACCGACGTCTGGCTGACACAGTGTGTCTATTTACATGTATATACCACTTATTATTTTGTTTCATTTAGAAACAAACAATAATTTCAGCTATGCATTACAACGCAAAGTTGAAATCATCTATTAAAACTACATTCAGACAATCATTTTGGATGAACCGACGTCGGGCATGGACCCGGCCGCGCGACGTCAGATGTGGGAGATCCTGCAGCGATACCGGGAGGGCCACACCATCATCCTTACGACCCACTTCATGGACGAGGCGGATGTCGTCGGCGACCGCATTGCCATCATGGCCGACGGCGTCGTCAAGTGTTGTGGAACCTCTATGTTCCTGAAGAAACTCTACGGTACGGTTCAAGATTAATGTCTGTTTCACGAAAGCTGCCCATATTTTACGGATATATAAACAAGGCAAAAACAATTGTTTTTGTCTCGCCCGCGAAAGTGGAAAGCGAGAGTAAGGTTTTGCTTTTCCGGAGTCGTCGTCGGCGGCGGCGTCGTCATCATTCAATGTTAAGTTTTAGTGTTACGGTCATTACTTCATTTCAACACCTTATCTGCTACAGTCATCAAACTATATACATACCTTTACTATGATATGATATGACTACAGAACTATTCACGGGGCCCCAGTGTCAAGGTCAATGCCCCAGGGTCAATCTCAGGGAGGAACAAGGAGATTTGATTCCGCGGAATTCTTGTTACTATAATATTCATTTTTATAAAAATTTAAGAATGAGCCTTTTTTTTATTTCGTGAAATTTGGTCCAATATTGATTTTATTACGAATACACAATTTCCCCATCTTAAAACCCTATAGAGTGAGGATGTCTATGGGGATTTAGCATGTGGATATTTTCTAATTTCGGAAATAGTGGAACAATTTTCAAAATTTAACTTGTGTTTTCTTAGATCATTTCCAAGCTATCTAGCCAGTTTTGGAGTCGGAATTTAGTCATTTCATTCCCAAGTATCCTCCCACAGTTCCTCTACCTCCTTCCACCCCCATGTTAAATTTCCCTAGATAAGTCAAGTTTTCGTAATAAAATCAATATTTGACCAAATTTCACAAAAAAAGAAGGCTCATTCTTAAATTTTAATATATTATCGAAAAAGAATGTTTTTGCATTGTTTATATCGCCGTGACATTTGGGTAGGTTTCGTGAAACAGACAGTAGATACAGCGAGTATGGTACATAGTATCAGTGGTGCTGAACTATACGGCAGAGTAAATGAGACGTCGTCAGGTGTTGTGGCACGTCTGTGTTCCTAAGGAAACTCTATTGTACAGGCTGGATTTGTTCCTTGTTTCACAAACGAACGATTATCTATCGCTTACACATCGTGTTGACATCGGTTTTGTTATTATAATTATAAAGTGATGTTTTCAGCAGGTACATGCCCACTCAATAGGCACAACTATATTTTTTTCGGAATTATTTAAGTGTATAATTGTGTAACTATTTCACCAGTTCTAAAAGTTATAAGTGCCAGCTATACAGATATAGTCACTTAGTAATATGTATTTTACTGATAGTGACGCGCGGTTGTATCAGGCTATTTTCATATGCAAATGAGGCATGATATGTTTTAATTATTTACACTAATTAAATGCGTCGCCTTAACAATTAATATTTGCGACACATTATACTGTATGATCATTGCACATTAACAAATAAATAAAGATAATAAATAGTAATATCCGTTAACTTGTTAAGGAAACACGGTTGTCGCCCTTGGTATCAGTGTGGAAATTTACGTCTGATATAAAATGTATACTAATGCCAATCAATACGTGGGGTAATTGAGAATGAATGTTTATTTTGCCAGAAAATGTCTCAGATGATAAAGAACATGTGCCAACTGAGTGGGCATGTACCTTTAATACCAACGAAAGTCTTATTTTCTATTTAAAACGATGTAAACACTACCCGTTGAAAGAAACAACATGCGTTTAAATTCATGTAGTTGAAAGTCGTGTATTTAAACGAACATTTCGTTTTCACGCAATGAAAATACAAAACGATAATCATTTCCATGCATATCGTTGTGCAAAACGATCGTTTCCAGTGCGTTTTCCATCGGCATTATGTTGTTTCGTTTGTGAATGTTCAGCAAATCTTCGCTCTACATGAGTATCGTACATGAACTCATTGGTGCTGCACCCCACGCCAGAGTAAATGTGTTAAATTGAAACAGGCGCCTAATTCCTGACGAACTCACATTCAGCTACAGGCGGAAGATCCTGCACAAACAGATTTTCATCTAGTAACCGGCGGAATACATTTGCGACGGTTACTAGACGAAACATGCGTTTATGCGATAACTCTAAGTAGAACTGAGTGGTATTGCGTCAGGAATTTGTCGACGTGAAACATTTTATGCCGGCGCACCGTGCAACACCAATGGGCATAACAAAACAGGTATATATTGAACAGTATTGTTATGCTATTTATTCGCTTATTCATACTGGCCTAATTCGTGATTAGAATTGTTAAATATATATAATTTGTTCTCAACAAAGAACATTTACTTAGCAGCATATGTCGACCATACATAAACGATAACTCAAATGTACTCAATGTGACTCAAATGTACAAGTTTAATCGGTAAACCCCGTTTCCTTTCATAATTCATTGAAACCTCGATAAACCGGGCTCCCTGGGAGGTCCCGGGTGTCCGTTTAGAGAGGTTTCACGGTTAACCAGGCATTTCATCATTCCGAGCC
>CM055266.1:49802264-50023576 GCA_029237695.1 Conchocele bisecta
ATCATTCCGAGCCATAGTTATGTGGTATACGATCACGAACAAGCTGTATCACCTGCGATAAATGATCAAGAAGCCCATCAACATTATGATCACATATGTTTCTTATTGTCCGGTTTACAGAGGTTCCACTGAAGTCGTTTTCGGCACTCATTATTATGGATCTATACACCATGACTTGTAGCTTCTCGATTTTAATTAGTTGTTGCCAATGAAGTTAGTTCATCAGTCGAATGCATACATTATTGTATAAGATAATTATATTCTACGTATGTCGCCAATGTCGTACGTACATGTAGCTGCAGGAAGACAAGCCCGTTTATGAGTAATTCATAGTTACGTACCCACAGCTATGTTATGAACTGGTATTCCTTGTGCTTCACCAACTACGGTTAGTACCAAGTTCAAAGTTCAAATTGTTTATTTTATGTACATACATTGTAGGCCCCAGCCCAAAGTACAAAATGTTTAATATAAGGTTCGACCATGTCCAGCCGTGTGTAAACGTTTGCTGTGTCTCGAGGGAACTGTTTGAACCCCAAGTCCGTAGGCCGGGGGTTCAAACGGTTCCCGAGTGCCACGGCAAACGTGTACCCACGACTGGTCATTGTCGAACATTATTGTTACATTTCCGTCGGAGACATCGTGCAATTTGAGCATATATGCACTACTTTCGGTACTTTGATAACCCGTTCCATTCAAACAGCTGATTTACACATGTATGTTCCGGGCCGCAGTACACGTCGCGTGATGCAGCCGCATCAATTTCAAAAGTTCAGTGAGACCATTTTGAACTGGTCTCAGTGACGTAATGACGCGCTATAGTAACATCAGGAGACACATGCATTACGTAGGTGTTGGCTTGGCCCCGGAATGAGCATTGTCTACAGCCATCCTCAAACAGCACGCGATGTACGTTTGAACACAGTTGTGAGCGGTGTCAAACAAAGGCAGGCATGTAACTATACATGTATATAATACAAAAAAAAACAGTACAGGATCCATTATGTAAAGTTGACATACATTCAGTGGATTGCCAAGGCCATATGGACACATGGACAATGGCAATTTCATTTTCGTTAATTCCAACACTGTATATTAATGCCAATGCCCATTTGCTCTTAGTTTGAAATGGGATGGTTATTTAGCTCAGTTAACCGTTTTAGTATCTCTCCACTTAGGAGCCGGTTATCACATGGTGCTGGTGAAGGACAAGAGCTGCAACATCGACCGTCTCACGCGTACCGTCCAGTCGCACATACCGTCTGCTGTACTGGAGAGCGAAGTGAGCGCCGAAATATCGTACCTGCTACCGTTCGACCAATCAGCTGGTTTCCCGCCGCTGTTTATGGAGATCGAGGCCAAGATGTCCGAGCTGGGCGTCAGCAGTTTCGGCACGTCCGCCACTACAATGGAGGAGGTTTTCCTGAAGTGAGTAACTATTATACGAGGGGGATTCAACAAATTCCAGGACAAGGCCAGTAAAAGACTCATTTCTGGAATCTATTGAATCCCCTCTTACATGTATATGAGGGAAAGACCAACATGGCGCACAGACGCATTGATGCTAGCCTGTAGTATACAGTGGAAGCTCTCCGAACCTGACACCCTGGGAAGTCCTCAGTGGAACCTCTCCAAACATGACGCCATGGGAGGTCCTCAGTGGAACCTCTCCAAACCTAACGCCCTGGGAGGTCCTCAGTGAAGCCTCTCCAAACCTGAGACCCTGTGAGGTCCCTAGGGTGTCTGGTTTAGAGATGTTCCACTGTACAACCCGGACTTGTTCCTGGTTCCAGGGGATTGGCCGTAGTGCAGGGATATGATATTCGACTTCAATACCGGAGGCTGTGAGTTCAATCATCACCTTAGGTGTGCAAAATACTTTCCACCCCACTGGTGTGTCGGATCACAGGTGGAAGACTCGGACCTATGACACCAAAAACATACCTATTAAAAATATCCCATTACCCCACCCACTTGGTCTCATACAGTACCATCTTCTATTATAGAAAGGTGATAAAGAGTATGGCTATTATAGAAAGAGCCCTCTTTTCTCCGACTCGCACAAACACAATAAACATCGATTAAATGTATGACTTCTGTCTCTGGCAATCGATAAAGGTATTAGGTGTGTGAACAGGGGCGGATACAGGGGGGAGGGTCCAGGAGGTCCCCCCCTGGCCAGATATTTTGGAATAACTAAGAAAACAAAAGTGTTTCGCTCTGTGAAAATGTCTATGGGAATTTAACATGGGAACATTTTTTCGCAATAAAATCGACATTGAACCAAATGTCACAAAATAAAATGAAGCTTCATTCTTAAACTTTGCTACAATTTAATGTTATCAAAGTAAATATTGTTTTTGCATTGTTTATATAGCCGTATAATTTGGGCAGGTTTCGTGAAACAGATAGTAAATCCATTGACTGTTCCGTGCATTGCTTTTCGATTATTTGACTTATCAGAAAAAATAGGTAGATTTTTGTTAAACCTGAATACATTGTACATAGAGAATAGTAGGTTAGTGCCGTAAATGGGAAAACATATCTGGCAAGGCTTAGGAAACGGGATGGGCGAGGCTCTGCCGAGCTCTTCCCGTTTCCGTGCCGCGCCATATGTTTTCCCATTCACGGCACTAACCTACTATATTTATCCCATCAACACCTACAAATGGCATTTAAATGCCAAAAAATAACCCCAGTCATCGCACATATGCATACATGTACGCAGTGATTAGGTTGTATTGACAGGATATCAAAAATGTTTCACGGCACCGTGTTTCACGGCACATACGCACTGTGTTGACGGGATAAATGTACATGTAAGTATAGCAGTTGCTGCGTATACTGAAGAGATAGCTCTACAATGTTTGTGTATTTAACTTTGTGACGTATGCATTTTGCAAATTACTATGTTAATTACATGTATTATTAGTAATAACTGGTTCTATTATTAATTGCTTATACAATGCAACTGAGTTATATTTACTACCACTTATGCACTAAAAGCAGACGATACACGCCTTCCACATATTGAATAACTTCGTTTGATACTGAAGCCAGTCGATGTTTTATAATTGTTTTAATTTGTGTACATTTACAAAAAGTAATACATCATAATATTTGAAAAATATCGCCCTCTTTTGGAATAAAGCTCATCTAGCACCTATTAATATCGAATATGTACGCAACCAACTTCGTTGATCTTGCCAACATTATCAACGTTTCTGTACAACTATTGGCAATGAAAACTCGCATCAAGCAATTTGATTGTCTGAAACCTGAGCTGTGGCACAGCTCACGTTCAGCCAATCAAACAGTACGAGTATGTTGAAATACATTCAAACTCACTTTTGAAATAAATAAATTGACAAATATTGCCTAGTTTAGCGCAGGCGGTCGCTTATATGCACTTTCCTGTTTTACTAAACTACTAAACCTATGGAACGCCGAATGTACATACACTCAAATAATTACTGCTTGCTCTAAATAATTAGAGCTAGCATTTAATATTTACAACTAGCTCCAAATAATGTGACGAGCTCTCTAAATAATTTGGAACTCGAACGCCAAATCTACATAAACTTACATAATTAAATAGAGCTATATGTAGCGTTAACTATTTAGAGCCAGCATTAATTATTTGAGTTTATGTAGAGTTGCCGTTCCTAGAAAGCCGAATCTACATACACTCACATAATGCTAGCTATAAATAATTAGAGCTATTATTAAATATTTAGAGCTAGCTCCAAATGATTTAGAGAGCTCTTCAAATGATTTGGAGCTAACTCTGAATTGTTAATGGTAGCTCTAATTATTTAGAGCTAGCATTAATTATTTGAGTGTACCCGGTATGTAGATTTGGAGTTCCATATAAACCAGGGTCAGTGAGAGTGCTACAACTGACGACGCTGATGGACCAAACTCAAACCATGGCGCCAATGGCTATACCGGCTACACCAACTCCGCCTTCTTGGGCGAAAATCACATGGCCATGCAGTCGGCGAGCGGCAAAATGAAGCTGAACTCCGATCCACCAATCGACGCATTCGTCGCCAAGCAAGCGCCGGTCCTGCCTCCAATCGCAACAACTAGAAGTGATAACAGTCGAATAGCTATGGACCATCTCGACGATACAAATTACATATGTATGTACTCATGGGTTTTATCGAGTTTAATTGAACGGATGTACTCATTATTGAAATCTGACTGATTGTATATATTTATATTGCTATACAGATAATTAAACACTAGCAAACTGTTTCACCGATAAATCGTATTCTTGACAACTTGATAATCTACCAGGAAGGTTGTCTGATGTAAGTTTCTAAAGTGTCTAAAGTTAGTATTATGAAACAAAATAGAAATACCATAACATAAATACCATAACATAAATATGATTAACACATAGTTATACATATATGTTCAGTGGAACCTCTCTAAACCGGACATCCTGGGAGGAGGTTCCCAGTGTGTACGGTTTACAGATGTTTCACTGTACATCAGGCATATGACAATTCTGGGATATACTTATGTATTTTGCAATCATGATCATGCATTATTATCTGAAATGCATTACCAAGAAATCTCTCAAAATGAGGACACAAATATTTTTGTTGATGTCCGGTTGAGAGAGGTTCCACTGTACTTACTTTTCGTTCCAGCATACAACGAAGGTGTACGAAAAAATTCTGGATTCACTCTGACATTTCAACAAATGGCGGCTGTATTTATTAAGAAGTACCTACACACAAGAAGGAACATGGTGGTTACCGTTGCTCAGTTGATCTTGCCAGTTCTCTTCACCATACTGGCTCTATCCTCCGAGAAGGCTCAACCCGATGTACTGGATGAACCATCGTTGTCCCTGAACATACATCCGTTTTCCAATCCTGTCACTAGCTACAGTGACGGCACAACTACCAACACGGACGCATCCCGACTGGCAGCCAATTACAGTTCTCTATTTAACGACGCAATCAAAGTAGATCGGACAAAGTATCCGACAATGGACGAATACTTCGGTAGTAAGTCCGGAAAAGTTGGCACATCCACGTACAATGAGCGATATATCGTTAGTGCGGACTTCCAGTACGATGGTTCATCATCCATCACAGCCACGGCTCACTTCAACGGACAACCATACCACTCTGTTGCTGTATCACAGCAGTATGCCATGAACGCCATGCTGAAATTCTTCAGTGGCAGCGGGTACGACATATTCGCATCCAACTATCCCCTCCCTAAGAAACTTGCAGACGCCGAGAAGGAGACGTATGTACAAGGAAGCGGTGGGGGATTTACGGTAGCCGTCAGCATCGTATTTGGAATGGCCTTCATGACGGCCAGTTTCATCATATTCCTGGTCAAGGAGCGTTCAGTGGGCTCGAAGCACCTGCAGGTGGTCAGTGGTGCAGGCGCCATTGTGTACTGGCTAGCTACGTTCCTGTGGGACGCCATCAACTACTTGATACCCGTGTTTTTAGTGATCGTCGTATTTGCAGGTAATTCTTACAGGACCAGCAACTGTGAAACCATCTGAGCACACATAGAGAATACCTATCAGGCTAGTACCTTTTCATAACACGGCTAGGAAACGCGATGAAATTCCGAGACGGCGCTTGCCGAGCCTGTCAAACTTTGTAACACATGTACCGAGGTAAAGGGTAAACCTAATGCAACACTAGTTGCGAACGGTAACTCTTGCAATCTACTCACGTACCATCCGTAGCCTGGCTACGGACGGTACGGGAGTAGATTGCAAGTGTTACCATTCGCAACTAACGCAATACATCTTGTTAAACACTTGAAACGCCCAAAGCGGTGGTCGAGAAACCTTAAACGCGACATAAACAAAACAATTATCCTCGAAATCCAACATTTTGATTGACCGATGCTGGGCTACATGTATGCCCATTTTCAAATGGAAATGATTCTAAAATGCTACCAAACCATGTTTTTATTGAGAGAAAAGACGAAATAAATAACATCAGCAGACAACAATTTTCGGTTCCGGCGGTGTAAGGGTGAACGCACGTTCCATTTTTCACACAGAATTCCAAACGCCGGCGTATTCGTCAAGTCGGATCGGGGTCATGATCAATCAAGCGTCCAGACTCAAGGTAGTTGTACCCTTCATTTGGCCCTATGTAAATTCTATGGAAATCTGATAAAAAACCTACTAATAAAACAAATAGCTACTTATATAAATAAACCATATGGACCATAAGTCTTTATGCAGATACTGCTACCAATGAAAATGCACATGCACACCTGTAATATGCAAAATATAGACAACTATTGATGTAGCACATGTATATTTACGTCTCTACGCAGGTTTGTAGAAGCCAAATTATACATTTAAACCACCAAAATGTGATTATTATATTCTACATGTAACTACAGCATATGATGCGATTTCCTTGCTGGCAGCATCGACATAAAGACTTCTTGAACACATAAATGTGGTTTACTGGTGTAAGTAGCTATTGTTTTATTAGTAGGGTTTTTAATTAGATTTCCATAGACTTTACATGGGGACACTAGACGGGTACACTAACCTTAATGCATGATAATGATCTACTCATTCTCGTCCTTAACACACGTTCCATTTTACACACAGCATTCCAAACGCCGGCGTATTCGTCGAGTCGGATCTGGGTTGTGTTCCTCGTGTTCGTGCTCTATGGCTGGGCCATCCTGCCGCACGTCTATCTCTTCCACTTCGTCTTCAGCGTCCCCGCCAGCGCCATGGTCACCATCTCGCTGCTCAATCTCTTAACAGGTTTGTTAAGTTAAGATCATTTAAGGACAGACTATTATGTTACAAGCATATGTGCTTTTTCCTCGATCCTCTAATACCAATGTGTATATATGACTTGTGTTTATCTAAATGAAATGAAATACTGTTTAAAAACGAAGGACGGACCAACGTGTTCGATCCCGCATTTAACCTGCCGCATTGGGGGGGGGGGGGTGTCCCAAAATCAGAACAGTTTATTTACATCGAAAATAATATCGTCATCAAAGTCACTGACCTCTTCCCCTAAAAGTAATAGGATTAGGAATAATCGTAATGCCAGATTCAACTATCACATACAAGTATGCCACCGGCTAGTGAAGTGAAGCTGTTACACAACCCACTGCGTTAATCTAGGCAACAATATCAACGTTTCTGATGATCTATTGGCAATGCCAGCTCGCAATCAATCAATTTTTATATTCAGGCTCAACCATAGCTGCGTACAGTAACTCTTGCAATCTACTCCCGTACAGTCTGTAGCCATACCGGCTACAGACTGTACAGGCCAGACTGGCTACGGACGGTACTGGCCAGACCGGCTACAGATTGTACAGGCCAGACTGGCTACGGACTGTACAGGCCAGACCGGCTACAGACTGTACAGGCCAGACCGGCTACGGACTGTACAGGCCAGACCGGCTACAGACTGTACAGGCCAGACCGGCTACGGACTGTACTGGCCAGACTGGCTACGGACGGTACGGGAGTAGATTGCAAGTTACCGCTCGCAATTAATTACTTGATTTGAAACACAATATTCAAATAATTTGAAATAAAGGCAGTGACATGTATTGTCAAGTTTAGCGCAGGCCGTATATTGCAGTGTGGTCTGAAATTGTGACTTTCTAGCTACATGAAATACGTTATGTCATTATGTCCCTTATGAGATGGTATTGATTCTCTGTCATGGCAGTCTTGCCATTATCGGCCGTTCAGCCCGTATTTAATATATCTTCAATCTCCTATGCCTTCAGTTTCAACTGGGCTGTATTGTTTTAGCGCCTTCATTGTGATGTGGTAATTAATATGAATCTAAACAATGATGCCATGATGTCCTGGCCAGTTTTTGTTGTTGTTCTTGTACAACACGAATTCCAGCCGTTGACTTTTCGGCCCCACCTCTCTGCAGTCACAGTGATAGTAATGTTATAGCAGATCTATGAGTTCCCGGCGTGGATTATTCAACTCACAATACATAAAATCAGGTAAAATGCAATTCCATTTCACAATGAATCAAACTAGTGTCAAAGTCAACAGGCACATCTGATGAATACTATTATATACATATATTAAGTTATCAACAGCACACTCTAGTATGTGCACATTACTTGCAGATCAGATAAGGATAATTGATATTTGATTTAAGGATATTTTCCATCGACATATTTTGAGCACGACTGTCATTTTGACAATTATGCACACTATGCATGCTTATTATATATATATATGTACCCAATTGTGACATCAGGGGCGGATCCAGCATTTGGGGAAGCGGGCGGGGGGGCGGTTGTCTAGTTGCGAAGGTAACTCTTTCGATTTACTCCCGTCCGTGGCATACCGGCACTGTCATTGACGTAAATGAACAATGTCATGTACGATAGATGCTCATCTCCCTTCTGTAGCCTATTTCACCATCATTGCAATGTATACTTTTCTAGCAAAGTATACTTTGAGGGAGAAAATTTCAATTTAAGGATACATTTATTTGTTTTCATTGTACTGAATTTATTACATTATCACAGCCATTTTGGCTGTGATAATGTAATAAATTCAGTATAATAATTCTGCATACTTTTAATCATCAAATATATGCAGTCGATTGTTCTATATGAAATAATCCATTTCGAAAAAAATATATGATTAACCCCTCAAAGTATACATTGCTAGATAAGTATACTTTGAAATTTTGATGAAATCGGCTACAGGTATGTTATTTTCGCACACTCCTTGGTGTATTTGCATTATGCAGTTATTCATGTGTTGCCTCTTAATGTTTATTCCTCCCCATTGCACTAACTTTCGCTTAAGTTAGAGCTACGCATTGTTTTGTATCATGGTTTGTGACAACACTGGTAAGTAATGGTTAGAAATGTTAGGTCAGGTCAGGTTAATTACCATCAACACAATATTTGTATACCGAACTATTGAATACTTAGGTTACAATAATATTTTGTTTAGTGATGCAGCATATAAAATTACCAGATAAATTCAGAAAGAAGATTGTTTTAAAAAAAAGTTCTTTTCCGATTGAAAAAATACTAAGTCCTTATGATGAGACTCTTTCCGATAGAAAACATTTCTAAGTTCTCATTTTCCAAATGTCCAAACATTTTCTCCGGAAAATATTTCGAAGTCCGAAGAAAAAGAACGGCCTCTCCTATCCTCGAAGGAGAGGCTCGGAAGTCCGATAATAAAAATCGAAATATTGATTTTTAGCTCGCCTGCACAAAGTGCAGAAGAGCTTATGGCATACCCCCGGCGTCGTCGGCGTCGGCGTCGGCATCGGCGTCGGGTCGGCGTCGGCGTCGGCGTCTGCGTCGGCGTCGGCGTCGGCGTCGGCGTCGGCGTCGGCGTCGTCGGCGTCGTCGGCGTCGACAAACTTAACATTGGGGTAAATGTCTTATAACTTCTGTTTCATTTCATGGAACGCCTTGATATTTCATACATGCCTTCTATCATGCTGCAGCAGATCCATGACCCACCACCCAACCCTTACCCCAAGGTCAAGGTCACAAACTTAGCACATTCATAAACTTAACGTTGAGGTAAAAGTCTTATAACATCTGTTTTCTTTCAAAATCAACCACCCAGCCCTTGCCCCAAGGTCAAGGTCAAAAACTTAGCATGTTCATAAACTTAACTTTCGGGTAAATGTTGTGTAACTTCTGTTTATTTACAGGGAACGCCTTCATATTTCATACATGGATTCATCTGATGATACTCTATCGTGCTATTTCAAATCCATGACCCACCACCCAGCCCTTACCCCAAGGTCAAGGTCACAAACTTAGCACATTCATAAACTTAACGTTGGGGTAAATGTCTTATAACATCTGTTTCCTTTCATTGAATACCTTGATATTTCATACATGTATTCATCTGATGATACTCTATCGTGTTATAGCAAATCCATGACCCACCTCACCCCTTTCCCCAAGGTCAAGGTCACAAACTTAGCAAGTTCATAAACTTAACGTTGGGGTAAATGTTGTGTAACTTTTGTTTCTGTACAGGGAACGCATTGATAGTTCATACATGCATTCATCTGATGATCCTCTATTGTCCTACAGCAAATCCATGACCCCCACCCCTTTCCCCAAGGTAAATGTCACAAACTTAGCACATTCATACATGCATTCCTCATGTGAATAGCTATCATGCTGTAGAATCACCAACTTAGTGCGTTCATAAACTTAACGTTGTGTTAAATTTTGTTTTACTTCTGTTTTCAGGGAGCGCATTGATATTTCATGCATGCATTCATCTTAATATGCTATATTATGCTACAGAAAACTCACGACCCACCTTGCACCACTGACCCCAATGTCAAGGTCCACCGCACGCCCCTTAACACAAGGTCAAGTTATATAATATTCATGTTTTTTATGCAACTGTGCTAAGTTTGAGTGAGAACTGCCAACAGGCGAGCTTCGTTGTCCTCTGACAACTCTTGTAGTTTTTATATTCCGATTGGTTTCTGAAGATTCCGCATAAATTTCGATATTATTGCGAAGAAATCATCGGAAACTCTGTCGGACTTCGGAATTTCTAGGGACTGGAAGGTGTGGGGGAACACATTGCTGTGCTCTTGATGTTCCGTCCATCCGTACCTACGTATGTCCGTATGTACGTATGTACGTATGTACGTATGTACGTATGTCCGTATGTACGTATGTACGTCCGGACGTACGTCCGCGGTCAATGTTTCTCTAAAATGTCATGATATCTTATTAATAGATTAATTACACTTAATATTTAGCACACTTGATATATATGGACACACTCATGTCACAATTCATATGACCGTTGCATGTTTGACCTTCACAAGGTCGCTGAAACTCATATACATTTGTACAATCATATATGCAACAAAGGGGATGATATATCCATGTTTTAAAAAACATAATGTCTGGTCTATATTGTGACATCTGTTACACATATTTTACATATGTGGCCAGAATATCTCCTCGTAACTGAGACCCGTAGTTTAAAGCTGTCAGTCAAATAGAGTGTTTCCGTGCCGCGCCAGATATTTTTCCCATTCACGGCACTAACCTGCTATAATATTTATCCCGTCAACACCTACAAATGGCTTTAAAATGCAAAAACATAACCCCAGTCACGGCACATATCCATACGCAGTGATTAGGTCGTATTGATAGGATATCAAAAATGTTTCTCGGTACCGTGTTTCACGGCACATACGAACTGTGTTGGCGGGATAAAAAAACATTCGTCGCCATTCTTCTAGCATGCCTTAGTATAACTTACCAAACTGAAATAGTGTGCTAGCACATCGTGATTTGGCCTGGTCAAAGATACCGACCCTATTTCTCTAGTTATAGCTCATACCGTTCGGGCATATAACTCTTCAAAGTCTCCCTTACCGTCTGTAATGTGCTACATGTAAGTTCTTGAAGAACGGTTAATATTTCAGTGTTTTATGAGCTATTTCGGTATCTCTGGTGGTTTAGGTGCATTGTTAACGTCAAGGTTACGTCACCTCCCGTGAGTTACACGTATAAGTACGAATTTACTGGGTATTTGTACAGTATCGAAAGGGCCCGGAGCTTCGGAACGGTGAATGTGTAGATAATTGACGATTTCTGTCGTGTGTAATGATTAAGCATTAGCAGTTGCACAAACCTACGTACATTGCACAAAACCAACGGAATCCACCCAAATACCCATATGGCACCAATAAACATTCTGACCATCTGTTCAAACACCTGTGGTTGCTACGGAGGAAACGGTGATACATACCGCGCTTAGTTGTGGGCAAGCAATAGCTGAGAGATGTGCCCACAACTAAGCGGGGTATGTGGCTGTAGCTGGAGAAATGCGGCTCATGGGTTTTGCTACCAGTGTAGATCCAGATCATCCTGTTCATCCGCACAGTCTGTTCATGATCCACACTGTTCGTCATTCCGTCAATGAAACACGGTCCTACGTCTGCATATAACAAGATCGCTATCAGGCCACAAATGTACATGAGTACGCTAGGACACATGTAGCCTATTTCACCAACATTGCAAAGTATACTTATCTAGCAAAGTATGCTTTGTGGGAGAAATTTTCAATTTAAGGATAACTTTATTGATTTGTATTATACTGAATGTATTACATTATCACAGCCAAAATGCTGTGATAATGTAATAAATTCAGTATGATAATTCTGTATACTTTTAATCATCAAATATATGCAGTCGTTAGTTCAATATGAAATAATGTATTTCGGGAAAAATAAATGATTACTCCCTGAAATTATACTTTGCTAGATAAGTATACTTTGCGATTTCAATGAAATCAGCTACAGGGGCTACACTAGTCACAGACTCCAAAATCCCTATTCTCTAGCCGCAGCTGCATATAAACAATGCATGCCTACGTCACATGTTTACATGTATGTACAGTAGCGCTTTTCTGCAGGTCAACTATACGTACTATACCAATACTATACGTATACTATACCAATACGATATGTTTTCTATACGATATGCATATAATATAAACTTACGGTATGTTTGTATCGTACATACCAACCAATATCGTATAGATATACCATTCAAATCATACGTTTATACGATTTTTATACATGTGTATAATTCTGGTACGTTTGTATCGTACAAACATACCAGATTATGGTATATTCATACCATATCCGTACGGATATAAGGTATATACGAACGGATATCGTATGTTTGTATAATATTCGTATAGTACGTTTGTACTATACGATGATACGGTACAAACATACCAATATTATATGACCATACGATATGCTCATTAAATATACCAATACTATGCGATTACGATATGTATACGATATTAGTATATACACATTGGTAAGGAGCAGAAAAGCGCTACTGTACATTGTTGGAGGTTTTCCTGCTACATATACAGGATCTCGGCTAGTTGCTAACAGTAACTCTTGCAATATACTCCCGTACCGTCCGCAGCCAGTCTGTCTGGTTACGGACGGTACTTGAGTAGATTGTAATAGTTACTGTTCGCAAGTAGGTCTAGACATTATCAGGCAACACAACAGGCATTACGAGTGTGCTAGAACATCAGAAGCTACTAATCCCCATTTTTCTAGCCGAAGCTGCATATAAGCAGTGCATTCATACGTCACAAAATAGGGTCATCGTGTAAGTGTATCGTTTCCACGCACGCGTGTCGTGTGCGTCCCGTGTTCGTCTCGTGCCGTGTTTTTAATGAGGACTCGAAGTTCGTTTCGTTTTACTAATTTTCATATCGTGTTGGCGTGAATCGTGCCGTGTAAAACGATACGATTTAGAAGATAGGTGCCGTGCTACACGTCATTATTGCCGTGCCACACGAGACGATTTGGATTAACCAATGAGATTGTCAGAATCGTGCGGTTAAAATATACCGATGCACCGGTTCATTTCGAACGTAAACATCCGGTTTTCATTTCGATTTTCGGCCACGATTTTAAGTTTTTCAAAATTTTCAGTTTTACGATACAGAATCAATTTAAAACTGAGGATTGTGAAGTGTCACAATGCATCTTATACTGTTACATGTGTGTTCAATAAAGTAATTCATCAGTAATTCATCATTGTACTCCGCACCACCGCCGAGGACACACAACAATGATCCCATCCCCCCACACACACCGGCCATCTACATTTGGCGTCCTAAAAGTTCCAGTAGTATATAGGGAGTCATAATTATACCGCGATAGCTCACAGACCCGGGACGGGTTATATATGGTTCCACATATAACAAAAAAAAACGTGACAAAACGTGAAACGCCAGTCAACAAAAACCTCTTCTGTGAGAAAATAAAATCCATCCCCCACTGTTCGCACGGTATGAATGAGAATTGTGAAAAGATAGAACCGATCTGATGTGTAGTTTGTTTCCTCTTGATAAACTTCACACGCATCACAAACACCAAGCAGACGACAATGTTCCTATTACACGGGTTATGAACATGTAGCCGAGTGTATTTCTCCTTATCGAGGTAAACAGACGGTATATACACGGGTTATCGATTTTACACGGGTTATTTATAGCCGAGTGTATTTCCACTTATCGAGGTTATGTAGTTCACACGATATTTTCCGGGATGGTTCGTTATTTTTATTTTTAATAATTTAAAACTGAACACCCCCTATTATTACATAGAAAACATAACCTAATATAAGAAAATAAATAAAAAAACAAACTACAACTATTAATTGCCCCCAATAAAGTTAGGTTTATATACGAGAAATAAACACCTTTACATCGCTGGGACGCCAGCAGTATATGTGTTTGCCACCTGTGTTCACTTCACAGACTGCTCTACGCTATCGTGCGGATGGAAGCAATGAGGAGGAGGGGTCCGCGGTAGACAGTCGCTAGGTGGTGGGTGTAATAGATGTGAGCATAACACCACGCTAAGCTGAAAAAGAAAAGAGATTTAAAGCGCCAAGACTTAGCGAGGTGGGCCCAGAAGGGTTTTGCCGGTGCGAGTTCGAGCCTCGGGTGGGGTCTTTTTTTTTTTTTCGGCTAAGCGAGGTGGGCACCAGAAGAGGTTTGCCGGCGCGAGTTCGAGCCTCGGGTGGGGTCTTTTTCATTTTGTTTTCGCTGAGCACACATATTTCAATAAGAAAGCAGAAAATACATTTGATTGAGCGAAAACGTCCTGGTGCACGTATATGTATGGTGGGTCCCGTTACACCACCGTGGTTACGTCACCCGAAAAACTTTTATGTTCAGTATGCTGGCGCCGAAGGAACTGCTGGACTGTATGGTGGAGGGTTATCCTGCTGTCGCTGCAGACACACGAATAAGCATATCACATCCCGAGACGGGTGAGGAGATTTTTTCTCTCGTCGGCCCTCCCCTCCGTGACGAGTTTTTTAACGTCTTCGTCCGCGAGAATTTGTGGTCGGCATTGGACCGGATCGTACCCTCTAACTCCTGGTACCCGGCCATCTCTTCGACGACCAGTTTGAACTCGGTATCTGATATATTGTTATCGGCCAAAGCTTTTGACACGATAACGTCGATGCTGTTTTTCTCAGCCCTCGCGAGAACCGCTATTCGATCGTGCTTTTGACTCTTAGTCTCTAGTTTCCTACCCACTAGTCTGACCGTCATACAAAGCAGCCCCGCCACAGCCGCTATGCCACTTAAGCCCCTTGCGACAGGAACAGCTACGACTGTTGACAACAAGGACACGCTTCCCACCCCACCCATTATAGAAGCTGATGATAGCACGGTGCTCACCCCCTCCGCTATATTTGCGGCTTGTCTATATTTTGTAGCATGCAACCTCCGCGTTCCCCCTCTTGTTGTAGAATTTGTTGTATTTCGACGATCCTTTCCAACCTGAAGGCCGACGGGTCTGGCCCCCTAAATTCAACTTCAATCCGCTCGGGAGCGGCTTGGGTGTGCACGGGTGTGGAGCATATTAGGTTCTCATCATAAATTCAGTTCAATTAACAATGTTACAACAGTGGAAGAACTCACTGGGTCAGCGATTATCGTAACAAAGTTAATAACACTACCTTCGGAAACTCTAATTGGATTGTCACCGGCGAACAAAACCATCGCTGACCTCTGTCCAGCGAGTTTAGTGACTCTAATCGCCCGTTCTTCCCCATCCAGTACGAGATTTACGATGACCGCGGCCACAGGTTTACCCTTAAAATTAACCGAGCAGACAGCCATTCGTAGAAGTGTACCGGGAGTTGTCATGACGTATCCCCCATATATATTACTCGCGTTGGCGCCAAATGAATATTCATAGGTCCCCTCATTCAATGGGCCCCGCTCCTCAGCCCAAACTGTTATGACACGTTTTTGTGGCTGCAATAGACGTACCTGTGCAACCACTGCACCCAGTCCTTCACCAACTTGCGCAATCGCTGTATGGGCCTCCCAGAGACTTCCTCAAGGGCTTTATGAGCGTCTTTACGAACTCGATTTAGTTCATCGGAAACTTCCATAAGCTCTGTATGGGCCTCTTCCCGAAATTCGGTTATTTTCGGTAAGTGCTGCATGATCCTCTTCCCCAACTTGGATTATTTTTCCGCCGAGATCCTTAAGTCCTGTATGTGCATCTTCGCGAATTTGTGCATTCGCCGTCAAGACGTCTACTCTAAGCTGTGCTATACTACTGTGAATCTCGTCCGCAGCCGCCGACATAGTTCTATTGATCAGTGATATGGTTTTTCCGGTAGTTAAAAAATCACCTGTGGGGTTGGATCCGGAGTTCCCGTCGGGAACATCATTGTTACTCGGATTCTTTGAATTTATATCCGAAATTGTCAATAAATTGGAAGAACTACCTGGTCCGTATATACTCATAATGTTGGTTGTTATAAATTTTATTACGAACTTGAGTTTAGTTTGAAATTTCTAGGACGACCGAAATCGGGTAATAGTTCTTCAACTCTCTCACTTGATCATCAAGAATAGAGACCGTAAATTCGTGGATATTTTCCGATTCCAAAACGTTCATCTCGTGGCATGGGAAGTCTAAGGTCACAGTCTCCCCAAAGAAACAATCACTGGCTTGCACGGTTTTCAGTAATGTGCTGGGAGATCCGTCTAACGTGTTGTACGATGTGTTCACCCGATTCAGATGCACCCTGAGAGTTTTCGTGAAGCCAAAGTCCACCGGGTTATCACCGACGTACTCCACTCCAATGATGGTGTGATCGTTACCCGGTTGTTGGGTTCGACGGTAAACGTCGCTAGTCCGATGGCTTTCGAGATTGTGAGGCTGGCTCGTCCGTGAAGCTCCGACGCGGGAAAACCTTGTAGGGCTCTTGAACTCCAAAGGCCGGGGGCAGCTTTACACCTACTTGGCGGCCGTAGTTCGAGTAGCCGAACCCTTCATTCTCCCCAGCGTTTCGCCAGCCTACCGTGAAGGTGATTGATCTGTGGCCGGCCCGCCGTTTTCCGCAGCAGTTGTCGATTGACTTCTGAAGTTCACAAATCTCTTTTTGAACATTAGTGATAGTAGCAAACATAATATCTTTCAATGGATACCAAGGCATTTAGCTTTAATTTTAATGCCTGGTCGGAGGTGTATACACTCAAGAGAACACCATTGGTGGGCTTGTGCACCCCCAAATAAGAGCCAGTTTGGACCTGGGTTTCAACACCAATTTTCCTATCATGTTTGAAATGTATAGACTTCCTAAAACCATTACACATGATGTCACAACAAACTGGAACAACAACCCTATGCAGTTCTGGCAGAACCAACTAAATGTTGTCGTGTGGTGTGCCACAATCGGGTGTGGTGTCTCTTTCAGAGACCACATAAAAGACAGGAACAGCATGCTGATCAGTAGCGTCTGCAACTTTCATGTGTATTATACTATTATGAGGATTCTCAAAGAACTAGGTATTCCACTACCTCAAGACGACGCCTGGAATCCCATTTCCAACACATACAACGGTAAGGCGTTCGAACGGATATGTGACGAATTTAACGTTTCAAAAGATTCGGATTGGAGACAGAAAGTATACCCGAACAGCAACAGCCTGGGCACCGTTCATCTTAGGGGTCTGGAGCACGGGACATACTATGCCAGAACGAAACCTGCTTTTACAGGGTTGACGGTCGGGGGTTATACTCCGAGTTGCACAGCACCACCACCATTCAGAAACACGGTAAGGGCTGTAACTAATGTTGAGAGAACTTGTAGCCCGAGCCTATTGTATTTATATGAAATAAACTATGTTTAAACTAAACTAGAAACACGGTAAATTGGACGGAAAACAATATTAAAAAAACCTCCAACATGACATTCGGGGCTGAAGTGGCTAGAGGGCACACGTGCGATTCCAAATACTGTACATGGTTATCACCATCAAAGGCTCACGTACAGTATATTTTACAAGACAGAAACGTGCAGAAGGGTATAGAAACCTTTATATTTGACGACGGTCTAGGGTTTACGCAGGCCGGAGTTATTCGCCTCAATGACTCCATTCGCACATACGTCTGGGCCATCCTTAGCTCACAGAAGCAAACGCGCAGTTCTATAATAGGAGTCGGAAAGGCGTTTGACGCGCAAAAACAGTTCTTGGCCAATGTCAAGGACGCCATCTCATCTGCGGTGGACCTGGAGAAGGCGATCCAGCAGTATCAAGACGTTTTGCAGTATGCCAGCACCCAAGTAGACTATGCATTTGGAATAGGTCTGTATATGGTGCCGAGCAATATGATACTACGAGACGACCCGGTGGACGGTTACAACAATCAGATCATAATCGCCACCGTCAAACAAAAGCTCGGCCATAACGGGAACGTGAACGCGGATATCATCAAGCGCACCCCCAACATGCTCGGGAGCGGAGTTGGAAGTGGAAACGATTTAATACAACCGCAAGTACCCACCCCACCACGAAGCACCCCATCAAGTTCCTTAGGAATAAAGTGTCACAGCCCACGAGGAGGAGACATTAGGGCTCGTCGTCGCCCTCGTGGTTATCGGACTATTCGCGCTTTGGTTTTATGAACTCTCGGGAGGTGAATAGTAGGAGAACGGCGATCGCCACGATTAAAGCCCAAGCATTTTCGGCGAGCCATCCGGCCGTTTTTGATAATATAGATAACAAGTAGGAGACGAGACCCCCGATCAGTCCAGGCAGCCCGGCAGCCGCCTTTCCAGCTAATTTAGCCAGGAGACTGGCGAGGGCTTTTATATGCTTTTTTACCCACTCCTTGGCTTCGCTGGATGGCGCGGGTGCTGGCGCGGGTGTTGGCGCGGTACAGCCGCCGCACCACCAGTGATAGCTAGAACAATGGTTGATATAGTCATGCCGAGAGCTGTGAGGATGCTTACTATTTTGACACCCTGCTCTCTGTCCAAACAGAGTGGGAAGACGCTCACCGAGTGTCGTCTCCTCGTGCAGAACCCTCGAGATTGTTTCCCGGATCCGACTTATTTGGGTGCGGAGAACCTCACGGCAAGCCGATGCAGCCTCCAAGCGAGCTTCTCTTTCATCCCGCAACGACCGCAGGCGTTCGGTGATCCGCTCGGTCGATCACCACGGGCTTCCTCCAGTTTTTCTTTCTTCTAGCGCGATATGTTCATCCAGCGCCGAGAGTTTGGAAAGGTTAAGGACCAGTTCGCCCCGGACCTTTTGTAGAGCCTTATCGAGCCCCGGAGTTTGCGAAGAGGTAACGGTGGGTTATCCATCGTACTGAGTATTCCGTCTATCTCGCTTTCGCTGATATCCATTGTGCGAATAGCGTCGGTGGCTAGACGAGGGACCTCGCTGAGCTCGACAATTTCTATCACGGCAGCCGTCTTCGCCAGCGTTTCGTCGGTAGACTGTAGGGCCTCTACAGCGCGGGCCGGCATAATTGTTTTACCCCTCTTCCAATCTACGAATCCTAGTTCGTCCCTTATGATTTCGCCACCGCCCCGGTTTCCGGCAATGGTGCTCAGCGCTAGGGGTTTTCCGGTCCTCATGTTGACGATCGGGACATTTGATGCTTTTAGTCGCAACCTACCACGCATATCCAATTCGAACTTGGAGTAGTCGCGGGCGACAGGCGGGACCATACCTTTTTCTGCCAAACTGTTGTAGTAGTCGTCTACAGCTGACTAGATTAATTCCTGGCTTATACTAATGGTTGTTAGTAGCGCCACCTATTTCCTCGCCGGCTGGAGTCTCTATGAAGGGCGTTTCGTTATCATCATCGATGACATCATCATCGAGGTCATCATCATCGAGGTAATCGTCTCGGTCGAATTCGTCCATGCCAATATCGTAACCAGCCATCATTAACGATGTATTAAAGAAAAAAACATACGGGTTTAATAGAGTTAATAAGTTTCACTGAAAATAAGTCTTCGAGTCAATACGGCCGCAAACTCAATCCATACCGCATACTGCGGGAGCCCCTCGCGGTGAAAGGCGTGAGACAGAGCGTCGTTATTACGAACAACCCATCGACGATCGACCAGAACCAGCAGCTCTTAGCCCGCATCCCCAACCTCGGAGCTAGCGACGTCATTGTGCCGGGCACTGTTCGCCTCGCTTTCACTATTTCGCTGACGTCGAATGACGCGAACCGAACCGTCGTTCAGAACCTGGGTCGCGCCATCTGGAAGAAGACCATGATAAAGATTTCATGATGTGATGTCGATCGACGACAGCGACGTCTACCATTGTTACCAGGATCTGTGGAAGACGGCGCAAGAGCGCGAAAACGCGGTCTATCAGGGTATTGACACCAGAAAAAATAAGAATGTAACCAGACTTAGAATCGGGGCTGGTAACAAGGTAGATAACGATGCGAGCGACAACGCGATCGCGGCCGCTTACGGCAACCGCTTCTACATCCCGCTCGACTTTGAGTTGCTGGAGAGTCACATACCCTACTATCAGAGTGCTTTGTCGGACCGCCTCGAATACGAACTAACGTTCAACGACTACGGCCGAGTTCTCATAGCCACTGACATGGCATCGACGTATACGATCGACAATGTTTCGCTGGAGTACGACATGGTCACGATGCCCGAACTCGTGCGATTGATCAGAACCCAGTACTCCGGGCGCGTTGTCATACTTTACGACAGAGTTCTTCGCCACCGCAAGATGACGAAAGACAAAAGCGACACATTGTGGAATATTAATGTCAACGTACTCGCCCGCTCGATGAAAGGTATACTGATGCTGTTCGAGGAGTCTCGGTTCGCGCTCGGGGTTAGAAAAACCGACAAATTCTATAACCCCAAAATCAGAAAGGTCGAGGTGACGATCGACTCTACAGCCAGGGCCTTCGCGCGCACCAGCAGTGGGACGAAGCCAGAAAACAGTTTGCTGCCGGCTCTAAGCGCTCCCCGGAGGTTGCCGCGGTTGCCAAAGACCTGCAACTCTCGGACGTCTCCCTTGCGCAGTTCCTGAATACCAAATACGCGTTATGGCTATACATGCGAGCCAGCGACGACGACCAAATGCACGCTAGTGGACGCCAAGTTGAGAACGCTAGCGAGGGTGTGACGATCCAGATAACCAAAGAGGCGGATGGAGCTGGGCCAGTGAACATGTACTTATATATAATCACTGACACACAACTCAACATCGAAAATGGCCGATACGTCTCAGCTTTATACTAAAAATAAAAATCTTCTGACATCAAGTAAAGTTTGTGATGCCCACTCTGCCATAATATGTGGGCAGGATGTGGAAAAACGGTTTTCATCCTGGACTTGCTCGATGGGTCCTATCACGATGCCTTGTATCCCACTGTGCGGCACAACGAGACTTATCAGCGGCGCCCGTGAATATGGACCGACCCTGTATACGTCGTTGACCCCGGCGACAGGCTTCACGATTGGCTGCGTGGTTTATATGAAAGCTCTCTGAGCTCGCATTTTCGGGCTGGCATGCGGGGCAAAGCGTATGGATCTCCACTCAGAAGTACAACGCCGTCCTCAAGGATCTGCGCGAGAAAACGAAATGGGTCGCCCTCTTTCACTGCAAGGACCGAGACTCATTCGATGACTGTCTTCGAGAGAACGACGTTATCATCCCAACGCGCGAGGAGCACCTGGAGGTTCGACAGATGCTTTCGGAAACTAAGCACGCCAAGCTTCTGTTAAGACTGATCAACCAACTGTTTAATAAGCGCAGCTTAACGCTCGTCAGTAACTGCTGAGCAAATGATTAACAATGCTTAGCAATTGCTTAACAATGCTGAGCAATTGAAGAACAAATGCTTAACAAATGCTTAACAATGCTGAGAAATTGTTGAACAAATGCTTAACAAATGCTTAACAATGCTTAACAATGCTGAACAAATGCTTAACAAATGCTTAACAATTGCTTAACAATGCTGAGCAATTACTGAACAAATGCTTAACAAATGCTTAACAATGCTGAACAAATGCTTAACAAATGTTTAACAATGCTGAAAATATTGATGAGCAAATGCTTAACAATGTGGGAATCAATTTGTTGCTCTGCTGCGAGCTTTGTTGCGAGCTTAACGGTGATCATAAGTGTCGGATGGTGCACTTGGCAATATGTTAGACTTATGAGACTAGTGTGAATAGCACACCCAACACTGTTGGAATAAACATAATGAAGTGCGACGAACTTCTCGATCATATAATGGAAGAAACAGTCGTGTTGACTGCCCCCAACTGCACAGGTGCTGTTGGAACTGGAGGAACATCTGTCGGCACGACTACCGACACGACTGTCGGCACGACTGCCGATACGGCTGTCGACACGAATGTAAACACGACGCGACGCGAGCGGCTAGCTGCACTGGTTGCTGGGGGACAATCGGAGCAGTATTTCAGTTTGTCAAATGGACAAGATGTCAGATGCGGAGGTCGATAAAACGCGATACGAATCTAGGTTAGGTGCGGAGATGACGAAAACTCTTGGATCGGCGGCTAATCATTTGTACGCTACCGCTGTTAATATACTTCTCCCTATACCAAACACCGAGGGGTTGATTGTCGATTTAGAGACTGACCATTTTGTAGGACACACTCTTAGAACAGCCTGCTGCTCAATTTATCACAAGTTTGGAATGTAATTAGCTCCGCTGACAACCGCGTTGACCACGGCACAAGACGCACCTGCGAGAGTGACGGAACATATTGCACTTCCAACTCCACTCCCGAGCATCTTGGGGGAACTATCTCCGATTTCACGACACAAAAAAAACAAAAAAGACAGGCAGTTGGGCTTGCAGTCGTTATTTGTTCCAGCTCCAACCGCACCTGTGCACAGCTGCGGTTTAATCTCAGTTCCTCCAACCGCACCTGTGCAGTTGGGGGAGATTGTAGCCCCTACCTGGATCATCCCGTGGGTTGTTGGTGGTGGTCTGGCAGTTGTGTGCACCGTGTGTGTGCTTTACTATTTCAACAGCATGTGGAACTACCTTTCGAGATAACCAGCCGCGGTTCCGAAGGAAGTTACGAAACCGATTGCGCCCCATTTAAACATTGATCACGATCCCTTTTATATGCAATAATTATAGTTATCACTATATGTAATGGCTGAATACAATGGTAAAGTAATAGTGAATGCGGTTTATCACGCCGTGGTAATATCGGGCCACAGTATTGGGTTTGCTCGACTATCAAAGATGGCCGTCGGAGGGTCCGCTCCCTAGTTGGACTTGACTGCGAGAGACGTAGGTCTCGTGACCTTAGATGTAGCGGCCGCAGTTGGGACCCGAGATTATCTAGTTAAGACTGTAATTCTACCTGCTAATATATGGAAATAATGTCTTCGATCATAATGATAATAGGTGGTGCGTTGGTGAGCGCATTGGCGTTCAGCGGTAGCAACTATTTATTCTCGAAACTGGAAAACTCGGACGCGGATGAGGAGTGCAAGCGTTACGATTTAGCTACAGAACAATTCCGGAGCACAAAGGAAGCAAGGTCACAAAAACGAACCGCACATCTGGACTGGGTCAACGAAGAACTTCGCCACGAGAATCACGCCGCGCAAACTTTCCGGAACGTTGATGAAGCCAACCGCGAGTACGCGCTGGCATATCCGCAGAAAAGTCTCGCACCACTGGATCCAGAGCCCCAACTTTCAGATTTCTATGTACCGTCAGAGGCCCAAAAAAAAACGCGAGATCGCGTTGATCGCCAGCTACTATATATCGGCGCGAATCAATAAACAATACTTTTTAAAAAAGAAAGCAATAAGCAATTGAACTTTTTTTAAATAATATATATATGTATATTATATATAGAACGATGTTAGTTGACGAGCTTTATTACGCTCTGCTCGATGTAGGCTACACGGCTCTTAAACACCGCTTAGCTGGCGCAAAGGGTCTGACCCGTCTGGGCCCCGTGCAGGCACAGGGGCGGGATCAACTGATCCTGAGAATAGTGCTGCAGTAGCCATTGCTTGTCGTAAAAGGCGACTAAACTGGCTTAACGATTGTGTTCATACTTTCCGGAACCCACTATACCGGATTTGGCCCTCATGTACATTTTTGGCTTTCTTGTATGTGAGAGTTGAGTCAGGCTATGCCCCATATATAAAAGTAAGATTAGCGCTAATCCTATTACTTTTAGGGGATGGGATAAATGATGCTGGTGTGGCGAGGGCCTGGCACCAGATCAGGTTGTTCTAATTTCAGGACTGAATATATATTTTGATTGTAAATATTGATTTCTGAAGTTGGGATTTAACCCCCTCTGACAGGTGGATACGGGACACGACCCCGTTGACCCGTCTGCGTGTAGACTCCCTGAGGCTTGCACCTCTATGTCAGAAAAGCGGACGTTAAACCCTATTCACTCACTCACTGACCCGTCTGGCCCAAGACTCTCTAGAGATGTGGCGAGAGGACGAAAAAGCGGCCACCCTTTTCGCAAAACGGATGTTAGATTCCTCCGAGTTCCTTCAGAACTTAACCGACAGCTGCAGCGAAACTTCCAACAAAGGTTTAGTATCGACGACGCAGTTACCGGACAATCTGGCGAGGACATGTTGGAGACTGTTCGACCTACTAGAATACCTCGCATACGATGGACACTCGCAAGCTTAATAGCAAACTATCGGTTCGCCTAGTGCGCAAGCTAGCGAACACATACTACAGCCCCCGCGGCAACTGGAAGGGACTCGCGGCCATCGAGAACCTCGCGGCGGTGACCAAGGTTTCAGAAAACGCAGCCAAGGAATGGCTCAAGAAGCAGGCCATCTGGCAGATCTATTTACCCGTGTCACACAATATTCCGCGGCCGAAATTCGACGTGCCGGTGCCGAACGGAGTCCACCAAGCAGACCTCCTGTTTCTCCCTCACGATCGCGTTCGGGCACCAATATGCCAAAGAGCTTGTAGACCCTCATACGCGATTGACCGAGTGGGTGACCAGGCTGCCCGCCGTGGTCTCTGCACTGAACGGCGAAGTGACCAGATTGATCGGTAAGAAGCCCGTAGATGTCATCAAGTCTAAAAAGGTGTCGCACAAACCATCTGCCGTCTCGTGCGGGCGACCCGTTGGTTTAGCGGAGAAACGACTTCAATCGGATGTTGCCGTCCGGTACCTCTATCAACCGGGAGAGCTCCAAGGTGGCTGCCGCCGCGTGACAGATACTGTGTGGTCTCTCAATGTGTATCGTCTGGATCGATATATTACCAATCCCGATGAGCCCGTGCTGTACTACCTCGACAGTGGTCCATCGCGCCGGTTTGTTCGCGAATAACTTCTTGCGGTCCCTTCTGACACCCAGCTACCCCCAGACCACCCGTCGCCATTGTCTTTCGGTTAGTATTCTCCCCATTTTTTAGTCCTTTTTAAAAACAAATCAGTCCCCGATCTGCAATGGTTTCAATTTTTTTGTTTCGGTCCTATAGGAAATTATGAGAAAAGGTTAAAAAGTCATTGACCTTCCAAAACTGATCCCATTATAAACAAATTATGAGAAAATTATGAGAAAATAAATATATAGGGCCAATTTTGAATATACACCCAATTGAAGGAATACGACCTCTCTTTATAATTATTAATTAATTTCCGTTTTTGAGAAAAGTATATTTGTTATTATATAGCACTACAAAAACGATGTCTGTCACAAAAAAATATGAGGCTAACAAAGCGAAAGACAATTATCTCACACCTACCGATTAGTGAGATAGAGTCTAACCCCAAGCCCACTAAACCGAGCTCACAACTCAAAACCCCAAAAAAAAAACCAAATACCCTCCCCACCAAACCAAAAACCAAACCAAAAACCAAACCAAAAACCAAACCAAAAACCCTCCTCACCAAACCAAAAACCTCAAGAGTCCCACCGAAAGTGCGACAATTAAGGACGGAAGCAACCAGATTAGGAATATCATTTCCCGCCCAGGCTAGGGAGAAAGGTCAAACCAAGTTGCTGAACGAAGCGAAAAACGAAGAATTTATGAAACGGTTTTCCCGAGCGTATAAGCGGGGGGCATTCAACAACCCAATGAGACCGAGCTCACAACTTAAACAGGCAGAAACCCTAGCCGCGGAGGGTGTTGTAAGCCTTAAAGTCAAAGCGGGAGGCCGCCACGAAAAAAGAAAACCCAAAACCGCAATGTTACGACAGATACTATCGGAAGGAGATGATCTGCTAGAGGATTTCCCTCACACCAAGGAGAGAACGGTTAAAGGTAGGCGCGTAGTTACGATAAAGATAAAACGCGGGACACAACAAAACATAATAGAAAGATTAATGGAGGCCGTCGAGTCTGTGTTAACAGGTAGTTTCTATTTGAGATACTCATTTTCCTACAAACTAGCTCACATGGAACACACAGATAAGAAGGGAAAACCTAAAACGATCATATTTCACAAAAACCTGTCCGAAAGCCCCTGCTTAAGAGAGTATGAGGAGGTGGGAAAGTGGATAGAAGAGCAAGACGAAACATGGCTAAATATGGATAAAATTGAGAGACCCAACACAAAACGGACATTTATCAAGTGGGTAGGGGTAGAGCTTAAAATAATTATTTCATCTACCGTGGAAGATGGGGGGATGAGTTCCTCAGAAATTGCGGGAGGCCCCCTTCCCGACTGGCTCCGGCACAGAAAGGGGTTAAACGCACTAGATATATTCAACGACAACCTCTGTCTATTTAGGTGTATTGCACTCCACACAACCGACCTGCGCGTTGACCGCTGCCTTGGGGAAACCAAACAACTCGCTGCGGAGTATTCTGATTTCTGTAAACGAACAGGGTGGAAACCCCCAACCGGATCTATACCCTTTGAGGATATGAAAAAGGTGCAGGAATGTTTCAAAATGTGGATAGAAGCGTACGAGCCCACAGAGGACGGCACCTGGCTTTTTAAGAAAGATTCCAGCCCACTACGAAGAGGCTGGAAAGAAGAAAATGAAGGTGGGTATTTTTAACAACAACGCGTTTTTAATTACTGACATAAACAAGACCACCAACACATACTGCTGTTACGACAGCAAACAGAGGTTCACCAAATCCAGCAATCTGAAACGCCACGCCACCACCTGTATGAGGGGGGAGACCCAAGTTGTTTGTAAAGCTGCCCAGATAGACCGCCCAGCGTCCGCTTTTGAAAAAGCCTTTCGCCCAAGATCTCACGCTAGTAAGAAATTCATAACCTGGATCATTTATTTCCCAGGGCCTCACATTCACACAGCCCAGTGTGGGCACGGTGGGGAGAGATTAGTAGCGGGTGCTCCAGTCGATGGGTTCTGCGCCGAAACAGGAACTGTTTATCAATTTCACGGCTGCTACTGGCACGGCTGCCCTGTGCATTGTAAAGGGGGAGTTCAAAAATTAAGAAAAACTAAAGAGCGAGACGCAGAGATTGCGAAGGAGTTTATATTAATTTCTATTTAGGAGTGTGAATATACCGGGCCGGTTACCCACTCGCCAGACCCCCCAACAACCCTTTATCCCCACTAGATAGTTTACGATTTTGAAGCCTGTCTACCAAAAGAGAAGACGACGACAAAAAAAGCACTCGAGTTTGTAAACGAATACGTTCCTATAAGTGTTTGTGTGGGGGACAGCTTATCCAACAAAATAACTCACATATGTGACTCAGACCCAGCCAAATTAGTTGCTATCTTTATAGAAGACCTACGGGGGAGAGGAAAGGCAATCAGAGAAGAAGTCGGAAGGTGGGGAGACTCGCCGACACAACATCAAAAGTTTTAGTGGGGAAAAAAACCAACACCACTATATTTCTTTTCACTCCAGAATTTAGATTTCTAGATGTGTTACTCTATCTAGGGTCTGGGACCAGCTACGACGATTGGATATAAGCCTACGACTGCGAGACACAAAAGTCTTTCTTTCCATATGAGTGGTTTGACTCCCCCAACAAGTTTGAGTATATGGGGCTCCCACCCCTCAAACACTGGGGTTCGAAACTCAATCCTAAGAAACATATAACCCCAAAAGAGTTGAACGCGTGTAAGGGGATTTTCCGAGATCGGAAAATGAAAACGTTTAGAGATTGGCTGCGATAGTACACCGATTTGGATGTATCACCATTTTTAGAAGCGCTTGGAAAGATGTGTAGTTTTTATAAAGACAGCGGAGTGGACGCTTTCAAAGACGCGGTCATACTTCCCGGGGTAGCGCTGCAGTACCTTCTAAAGGGGACAATAAAAGAGCACGTAAAATCGTACAAAACCAAAGAAAGCATTGCGGCTGCCGCCAAATGCCCACCTCTGTACGCCCCAGACGGGGAAACCTACGACATGCTAAAGGGGGCATTGGTTGGGGGGACCCACAATAGTGTTGTCATGATACGCTGAAGCCGACGTGTCAAACATTCACCTAACAAGGGTGGGGAGGGAAAAACGTGCCAAGCGGTTTTATGGTTTGACGCGAACGCCCTGTATCTATCAACAATAAATAAGGAGATGCCGTGTGAGAAGGAAACTATAAGGCATATAGAAAACCCCACCCGAGATCTGGACAAGTTTTCTAAGAATGTTTCGAAGGGGGATTGGTTTGGGTTTGCCGAGGTGAATATAGAGGTTACACACAATTTGCGAGGCAAATTTTCAGAGATGGCGACACTTTTTATCAACCGAGTAGTTGAGGAGAAGGAAGTGCCAGAGCATATGTTAACATATCTTCAGGACACGGAGAGAAAACGAGGAACGGGCAAGAAACTAGTAGGGGTGATGTCTACCCAAAAAGTGTTACTCTATGCCACATTTCTAAAATGGTATATAAAACGCGGGTTGGAAGTAACGGCGGTGTACATGATTCTGGATTATCAATCTGGAAAACACTTCGAGTGGTTTGTCAAAGAGGTTACAGAGGCGATGAGAACCGGTGATGTCGAAGAAAGCAAGGCCTTGATAGGAGGGATAATTAAACTGTTAGGGAATTCATGTTGTGGTAAGATGATAGAGTCTCCCGAGGGCCACCTCAATACAACATATACGAAAGATGAGAAATGTGTAGACAAAGAGTTGAGATCTGCATTCTTCCACGATCTGGAGGAGATCGGCGGCGACGCGTACGAGATATCTTCTAGAAAAATTAAGGCTGTTATGACTAGACCATTTCACTGTGGAATAGCCGTGTATCAGCTAGCAAAATTGAAAATGTTGGAATTCTACTACGATTTTCTAGACAAGTATCTGCACCGGAAAGATTTTGAACTAATACAAATGGACACAGACAGCCTGTACATGGGGGTCAGTGTGAAACCGCCACCCAAAACAAACAACGACGAAAGCCTTGACACTATGGTGAAACCACGGCTGCGGGGAGAATACGAGAAAGAGAAACGCAGGTGGTTAGCTTGGGATGACTGGAGCAAAAGAGAGCCAGGACTTTTCAAGATGGACTTTCAGGGGGATCGCGCCATAGCTCTATCCAGCAAATGTTACTTTGTGGAGAAACTACCGGAGAAACTACCGGAGAAAACGGAGGGAAGAGTAAAACATTCCGCCAAGGGGCTATCTTACAAACAGAACCCTCTCAACTGGGGGCGATATAAGAAAGCGTTGAATTTTGGAAGGCAGAAAGATTTGTCCAAGGGCTGGCACGACATGTGTAAAACTAGAGGTTTCAGAATGCGGGACGGGGTAATGAAGACATACTGTCAGAGAAAGTTGGGGCTATCCGCATATTATGATAAAAGAAGAACACTACCAGATGGAATACACACAGAGCCGTTAAATTAGTAATCGCCGATGGTAGTTGAAAACCTGATGCAATCGGGGACTGATTTTAAGTTTGGGGCAATAGGTAGTTGAAACCATTGCATATCGGGGACGGATTTTAGGTAGCCGCAAACCAGTCCGAATCGGGGACGGATTTTATTTTCTGAGGTTTTTGTTGACTGGCGTTTCACGTTTTCTCACATTTTTTTGTTATATATGGAACCATAAAATATAACCCGTCCCGGGTCTGTGAGCTATCGCGGTATAATTATGACTCCCTATATACTACTGTTCCGGTCTATATCCCACAGTGGGAACAATGTGTATCACCACCACCACCAGTTTTTGTCTATGACTATATCTTTTTATATGTATACAGAACACCCACCACCCCCACTTCTGTCTGTAACGCATGAAGACTTGCACTACTTACTAGTCATGGTTCGGTGGCCGACTGATCAGGCGATATACTAGTCATGGTTCGATGGCCTACTGATCAAGTTCCAAACTAGTCCTGATACGATGGCCGACGGATCAAGTTCCAAACTAGTCCTGGTGCGATGGCCGACTGATCAAGTTCCAAACTAGTCCTGGTGCGATGGCCGACTGATCAAGTTCCAAACTAGTCCTGGTGCGATGGCAGACTGATCGAGTGCTATACTAGTCCTGGTGCGATGGCCGACTGATCAAGTGCTAAACTAGTCCTGGTGCGATGGCCGACTGAGCAAGTTCTGAACTAGTCCTGGTATGATGGCCTACTGATCGAGTGCTATAATAGTCCTGGTGCGATGGCCGACTGATCAAGTGCTAAATTAGTCCTGGTGCGATGGCCGACTGAGCAAGTTCTGAACTAGTCTTGGTGCGATGGCCGACTGATCAAGTTTCACACTAATCCTGGTGCGATGGCCGAATGAGCGAGTGCTATAATAGTCCTGGTGCGATGGCCGACTGATCAAGTGCTAAACTAGTCCTGGTGCGATGGCCGGCTGATCAAGTTCTAAACTACTCCTGGTATGATGGCCAACTGATCGAGTGCTATACTAGTCCTGGTGCGATGGCCGACTGATCAAGTTATAAACTAGACCTAGTGCGATGGCCGACAGTTACTATACTAGGCAATGTGCGATGGTCGACTGATCACGTGCTATACTAGTCATGGTGTGTTGACCGACTGATTAAGTGCTATACTAGTCAAGGTGCGATGACCGACTGATCAAGTTCTAAACTAGTCCTGGTGCGATGGCCAGCTGATCAAGTGCTAAGCTAATCGTGGTGCGATAGCTGACTGATCAGTTACTATACTAGGCAATGTGCGATGGCCGACTGATCAAATGCTATACTAGTCCTGGTGCGATGGCCGACTGATCCAGTTATAAACTATTCCTGGTACGATGGCCGACGGATCGAGTGCGATGGCCGACTGATCAAGTGCTGACCTAATCCTGGTGTGATAGCTGACTGATCAGTTAGTATACTAGGCAATGTGAGATGGTCGATATACTAGTCATGGTGTGTTGGCTGACTGATGAAGTGCTATGCTCGGCATGGCCGACTGATCAAATGCTATACTGAGCATGTTGAGATGGCCAACTGATAAAGTGCTATAATGGGCATGGTACGATGGCCGACTGATCAAGTGCTATACTAGTCATGGTGCGATGGTCAACTGGTCAAGAGCTGACATAGTCCTGGGCTGATGGCCGACTGATCAAGTGCTAATCTAGTCATGGTGCGATGGCTGACTGATCAAGTGCTATACTGGGCATGGTGATATAGCCGGTGATCAAGTGCTATACTAGGCATGGTGCGATAGCCGGTGATCAGGTGCTATACTGGGCACGGTGCGATAGCCGGTGATCAGGTGCTATACTGGGCATGGTGTGGTGGCCGACTGATAAGATGCTGTACTAGTTATGGTGCGATGGCCGACTTATCAAGTGCTGTACTAGTCATGGTGCAATGACCGACTGATCAAGTGCTATACTGGGCATGGTGAGATAGCCGGTGATCAGGTGCTATAATGGGCATGGTGCGATGACCGACTGATCAAGTGCTATACTAGTCATGGTGCAATGGCCGAATGATCAAGTGCTATACTAGTCATGGCGTGATGGCTGACTGATCAAGTGCTATACTGGGCATGGTGAGATTGCCGGTGATCAAGTGCTATACTGGGCATGTGCGATAGCCGGTGATCGTATGCTATACTGGGTATGGTGTGGTGGCCGACTGATAAGATGCTGTACTAGTCATGGTGCATTGGCCGACTGTTCAAGTGCTATGCTAGTCATGATGCGATGGCCTACTGATCAAGGGCTAAACTAGTCATGGTGTGATGGCTGACTGATCAAGTGCTATACTAGTCATGGTGCGATGGCCGACTGATCAAGTGCTATACTGGGCATGGTGCGATAGCCGATGATCAGGTGCTATGCTGGGCATGGTGCGATAGCCGGTGATCAGGTGCTATACTGTGTATGGTGAGATAGCCGGTGATCAGGTGCTGTACTGAGCATGGTGCGATAGCCGGTGATCAGGTGCTATACTGGGCATAGTCCGATAGCAGGTGATCAGGTGCTATACTGGGCATGGTGCGATAGCCGGTGATGAGATGCTATACTGGGTATGGTGTGCCGCTGATCAGGTGCTATACTGGGCATGGTGCGATAGCCTGTGATCAGATGTTATACTGGGCATGGTGCGATATCCGGTGATCAGGTGCTATACTGTGCATGGTGTGGTGGCCCTGCTGATAATATGCTGTACTAGTCATGGTACGATGGCCGACTGATAAAATCGCATGCCATAATAACTAGATGACCGTGGCCTGCATATCGCACCCACCGAGGCATTTGATAGTACAAACAAATATTTTATTGCAAAAAAGCTTTAGCCTGTTGACGTAAAACATGCCGCACCTTCCAAGGCTTTGATAGTAAACAGAAAAACTTTAACCAAAAACTTTATCCTGAATGCACGCCAAGGTGCCGACTTTATCGTACATGTACCTTTAAAAACATTAAACTAAATCCAACAAACTTTAAACGGACGCACGAAGTGACATACTTATGGATGTACGTACGTATGTAGGCCAATGTGGCAACTATATTGCACTGTCCATAAGCAGGCGCGTCAAAAACAAATATGAAGCTTCGAGTGAATTCGCGAAGCGGTTTCCATGATATAGTGTTCTTAAAAACTTTAACCTACGGGAAATAAAAACCAAACGGCCGCGGCCCGCATGTCGAGCACACCGAGGCAATTGATACTCTCGGAGTATATTTATTTGACGTTTGAATTAAGGTATGTACAAGCTTTAACGCAAATTTGAAAGTCATTTGACCTTGATCTTGGGCATGCGGGTCTCATGGGTGGGCTATAGAATAAAAATACGGATGATAATAAAGAAATATTTGAAGTTTGAAGCAAATCTGAGTAAGTGTTGTGGAGATATAATAAGGTATACCTGTAAAAACTTTAACACAAATTACAAAGTAATTTGACCTTGGGGCACAGGGCCCGCATGAGTGGGACAAACGTACGGATGGATGCACAGACGTGATTGTGATCACCATGTCTCGCTTTCCGCAAGCAGGCTCGGCAAAAAAACTATGGATGGACGTCAATGTGCAGACTATATCGCGCTGTCCGCAAGCGGACGCGACAAACATTGTCCAACCCCTTTTTAAAGGTGCATGCCCACTCAAAATGTTCTTTATGGGAATTAAATAAGTGTATAATTGTGTCACTATTCCACTAGTTCTAAAAATTATTAAGAGTGCCCGCTATACAGATATAATCATTTGGTAATATTTATTTTACCGATAGTGACGCGCGGTGGTATCAGGATAATTTCATATGAAAATGAGGCATGATATTTTGTAATTATTTATACTAATTAAATGCGTCACCTGAAAAATTAATATTTTTGACAGATTATAAAGTACGATCATTGCATGTATCAAAAAATAAATACCAAGAATAAATAGTAATGTCCATTGAGATTTTAAGGAAACACGGTTATCGTCCCTGATATCAGTGTGGAAATTTTCTGATATAAAATGTATAATAATGCCAAACAATACGTGGGTAATGGTGAATTAATTTCATTATTTCCAGAAAATGTCTCCGATGATGTCTGATATAAAGAACATTTTGTGCCTACTCGTCAGAGTGGGCGTGCACCTTTAACGCTAGCTCCGCACTGTTCCGTGAGACATATGCATGCGTTAAGTTTCATAAAAATATTACAAAGGGTGTTCGTTATAAATGCTGCGGACACATCCGTGCGCGCCTGACGTCATTGTGATTACTGTTGAGTTATCTGCAAGCGGACTCTACTAAAACGATATTGGCATGCCCCGGCATACACAATTAACTTACCTTAATTCATCAGTTACACATCACACGCTGAATGAACTTTCATTCTCATCACACCAATTTTAGAATATTAAAGTTATTCATTATGTTCAATAGTGCTGCTTTGACACTATGTGAAATTAAAACATGCATGACATGATCTGGAAGAATAACCACAGACCAAGCACGCATATTCAGAATCACGTCTGTCGGTTCTTATCCAGCTCCGATTTCCGTCACCTGTCCACCAAATCCAGAATCTAACAATGTCGCAAATTTAATCCTCTAAGTTAGTGTATGAACAAAATGTCACTTAGTAATCCAATGCGGGTTGTAATCTCTTGTTTCTCTAAACATGCCATGAACTTTCCTATAAAACAAAATTGCTGGATACAAACAGCGTTTAGCCATAGTGACCACCCACTGTGCAATGCTATAAAAAATGCCATTAAGAGATAACACCCGATAAAACCACTGGGCAGTGACCAGTGGTCATCTTTATTTCCCCAGAACTAATTTGCCGGACTACTTTCTTTTGTTTCAAGATGGCCAGCTGGTCAAGTGGTATTTACACACATGTTTACACATAACACAGACTCCATTTAGTGATAATCTCTGTATACATGTACATGTACATTTTACCAGGAAGCAGTAATCATACTCCACAAGATTTACATAGTTCATGGTTCCAAAATTCATGAATTGTCATGCTTTCAATAAAGTAGATCCAGATGAACTTGCTGATCATAATGAGCTGTCTCATCTTGATCTACACTGTCAAACCAATCAGCATATTTTCGAGAGATAAATACCCTTATGTATGAATGAACTGAAATAATTTGAACATTGAAGAGCCATAGTCAGATATTATAAGTACCACATAAAGGTACTTGACCCTCTCCTGTTTATATGACACTTTAGTCTGATGTTGAGCAGTTCATGGGGGAAAAGCTGATATTTGTATTATTTTTCCACAGATGTATACTTTGTGACCACTATTTGAGACGGTTCAAATGCGTATGGATATGTTCACGGATAAACAGGAAAAATAGTTATCAGAGAGTGGCAGCTAAACTTGTCCCACTGCTTTGTCAGTAAACAATACTTTTTGTATTGTATTGCGCAATACCTTATCTAGTTTAGATCGATTGATTATTGGTGTTGAACGGCCTATCAACATGTAAGGTCATTCAAGGCCGGTCATCTTCTGTGTTTATCTCGTCGCGGTCATTTTCAGAATGAACACATGTTCCAAAACCATGGAATATGCATGCAACAGCCGATTCACACATGTGTGGAATGGCAGTGCGGAACATAAAGATAGTCCCGCTTCCCGAGTGTGTTTGCAGTTTAAATATTATCCGAACATACATGTTGATATAGTGTCTCAACAAATTAATAAAATATACAAAAGAAATGTTTTTTTTTGTGATAAAAAACACATTGCTTCATATTTAAAAATGTCCACCCTTTATTGCATGTATGATTGAGTATATTCATACGCGTGTGTTGACTGTGTGTGGAACTGCTGAAACTGACCCGATGTCGGATGATATAAATACTTTACAATTCTCATTTCTGGACGATTTACAAATTAAAAAAATGGCATTTATTTTTTTCTGAAAAAGACATATATAATAGTCGTTTATTTCTCCGATGAAAATGATGCAGTTTTTGCAAAAACAGACAGAATTTCCACTCTCTAATTGCAGCAGACTGTTATCAGTTGTGCCTTTGATCTTGATACAATACGCCAGGTAACGTAGGTCAAATCAGCAAGCGTCGCCACAGGGGGTGATGGCAATTCGCTATTTTGGGACCACACTTCGCTTATGTGAAGTGCGGTTCTGGTTTTAAAGAGGCATTCACGGCATGTAAATGTGTCCAACAATCCATGTAGCTGCTATAGTGATAATAAATGTTAAAGGTTCTGTCAACACCTCACATATTGATCTTACTCTCCACCATTTTGATTCCAAGTACCAGAATAATGAAGTTTTACATGCGCCGTCGTAGTGTTATATGTCAGATTCCGTTGTTTATTTGATCAAATTGAGGGACAATTTGTGTCCGCTAATGTCGCCAAGAGCATAATCTGTGATGTCGACTTTAATAATTTGGCATAACTTATAGATTGTGAATTTGTGGTTGAATGAAGTGATCACTATACTGAAGAAGTGTGTACAGTACGAGCACCTAAGATCGGGAGAACATCCGAATAGGGAATATCTCCGAAAGTTTGACGTCATTTAACACGCGCGGTTTCACGCGAGCCAATCCGGAAGTTTTGTGCATAAGCAACTCGTCTGTCAAGTGAACAAAAATGTTCAGAATCGCTCTTCGGCATGTAAGTTTAATCCTAAAATGTTCAAAATATCTATAAAATGACGTGTTTATACTAATCCCATTTCCCCCCATTCATGAAGATCGCTAATAAAGAAGATACATCAATCATCCATCAGACAAACTGCGTCCCTGGTTTGTTTTGACATTTTGACAAGTCAAGGTCATGTGAATGTAGACTGGTTCCCAAGTAATTGTACAGATCAAGATCTGGAAGACACTGAGGGATCTTATGTATTACTGACCACAATTAACAAAAAAGGGACTATAGTTGGTTAAATGATTTATTATTATCATTATTATTATTACTATTATTATTATTTTTTTAACAAAACGAAAGTTCATAGTTATACATGTATGTAATGTCGCCATTAATAAATTAAATTATCTAGTTAGTTTCTTTTCACTACTAAAATAAACCTGTCTAGTGAATTATTGCAATTTAATGTGCATACAAATATACAATCAAAGTCTGGTTATGAGCATAACAAATCTGAGATGTCAGTGATGTAATACTCATCTCTGTCATTTCAGGTTTCACCAAATCCAGTGAGCAGAAAAAGAAACAATACTCACCAACAAGCCTCACCAACGCATATCTGGATGTCGTTGAAAAAAAGCTCTCAGTGCACAAGGCGGCTAAGCTGTATGGTGTTCCAGACCAAACGCTGCGTGACCGCGTAACTGGCAGAATCAACGCAGACACCGTAACTTGCGGTCGGGGCTCACTCTTCGACTTAGAAGAAGAAGCAAGACTCGTCCAGCATATTCGATATATAGCTGCAGTTGGGTATGGGTATACGCGGTCCGAAGTGGTTACTTTGGCATCAGAATATGCTGTTATGCTGGGAAAGAGAGATAAGGACAGTTCCCTTACAACAAGATGATTCTATGGATTGTTGAGCCGATGGCCAGAATTGAAAGTTCAGAGCTGCGATATAAGGCTAGAGAATATAGCGAACTATTTTCATGAACTTGGGCGCATATTAGACAAATACAACTTGAAGGACAAGCCGCAAAACATTTACAATGTTGATGAAAAGGGCATTCAGCAAAAAACTTTAGACCAACCCATATTGTTTCATCCGCAGCGTATGTGCCCTCTGTAGTTACGTCGGAGAGATCATCCACTACAACTATACTTGGCTGTGTAAATGCGTTTGGCTACCAGATCCCACTCTACTTTGTTTTTGCAGACGCCAGAATGAGGGATGAATTGCTGGAAGGCTGCTGCATAGGTGCGCAAGGTACAGTTTCGAAATCAGGCTGGTCAAACTATACTGTATTCTTCGACTACCTACAAAATCATTTCATCAAGTACGCCAAGCCTAGTTCAGATGACACCATCCTCCTGTTGTACGATGGACACAGGTCACATATATCGCCATACCTTGTTGACTGGGCGGCAGACAATAACATTGTATTGTTTGTGCTTCCTCCGCACACATCTCATATACTTCAGGCAATGGATCTCAGTTGTTTCGGAGCTTTCGCAAAAATGTACAGTGATGAATGTCCAAAACATCAAAGAAGTACCGGCAGTGTCATTAACCGCTACAACGTATGTTCGGTAGCTTGCAAAGCTTACACAAAGGCCCTATCGACAGTAAATTTGCAATCTGCATTTCGTAAGTCTGGTATATTTCCATACGATCCATCAGTTATAGATGTGTCCGTGTTTGCTGCGGAACAAACCAGAAATGACTTTCACATGGATCAGTCAGCAGAGCCTCAGTCCACAGTAGAATGTCCAGACGTCAGCCATACACCTGAATCGCTCATGCACACGATAGACCATGCTGCAAATACAGCTTGCACAACTGACCACACGCACGCAACAGCTCCTGAAAAACCGAGTGATGATGTCTGACCTGAGGTGCCTGTCTCTACAACGGTATTCTTTAAAAAGAAACGGTCAGTATTCACACCTCCAATATTGAAGTCGCGTCGGTCTGTTAGCAAAGTCGTTGCGGGTAAGGCAATAACAGAGGCAGAAGTAACAAAGCAACTGAAAGACTATTACGCTGAGACTCGGCCCAAATGCAAAAAAAGCTAAATTCCAGCCCCCAATTAGGTATAGCCAAAGTAGCCAGACATCGACATGTTTAACAACAGAGACACAAATAAATCCCGGATGTAAAAGCCTTATGGCTGGTCCGTCTGGACCTCAAATTCGTCCAGTGCTAGTCGACTCAGAGGAACCAGAATATGTGGAAGACAGCGACCTTTGTTGCTTGTGCGGCAAATTTGCACCCGATGCGATGAGGCGTGATCCTAATTTAGCTTTTGCTAAATGGGGAAAATGTTAATTTCACTCATGTACACATTGGGTCCATTTGATTTATTGCTGCCCATTTCCAGTGTTGAGACGTCATGATAGTTTCTTCTGCCCCTGCCATGGATTGCCATGGAAGGGGTCTGAAGAGTAATCTGAGTGGATATGAATTGTATATAGTGTAAATAGTGTATATAGTGTAAATACAGAATAACAAGACAGCAGTTAAGAGTTCCATGAACTGTGTTATCCACACATTATTTGTGTTACAATGTATTAATATTAAATGAATATATAATTAGCAAAAAATTCCACAAAAAAGTATTCTTATATCAATTCACTAACTTAAAGTTGAATAAGCGGACGAGTTAGTTCAGCGCACGACATCGTATTGCGGACGAGTCGACTAGCACTGGAATTCACGATTCGGCTGTTACCAGTCTACAGACAAGCGCCTCAGTGATCTGTTTGCAAAATGGCGGAAAAATATTTATAAGACTACATGCAGGCAGTTTAAACTTCAGAGACGATTAAATGTAAGTTAAAACGTTATTGTTGTTTAAAGTTATTGTTTTTGCATGCGTTATTTTTTAGCTACGGGTGTTTGAAGTCTTATATTCCCGATCTTAGGTTAACCTACTGTATCTGTGCCCGGTTTGCTCAGTAGCTAGAGCGATGGTATGGTAAACCAGTGGTCCCCGGTTCGATTCCGGGCTGGTGCGCATCTGTCTCACCCTGTGATATTTAGCGCCCAACGTAGTTGCGGGAAGTAACTCTGCAGAATACTCCTGTAGAGGTATGGTGCTCTCAGTAGGTTTCCCCTGCAAAGTATCAAATCACATCTGATTCGCACTTCAGCTGTTAATTGAGACATATTCTCTGTATTTTTCAATTGAAAGAAATGTCAGTATTATACTGACATTCATTTCTGTGGAATACGTACAGAAAAATATGTCACAATTAACAGCTAAAGCGTGAATGAGATCCGATACGGTATACTGCAGGAGAAACCTATTGAGCACCGTAACTCTGGGTACGGACGATAAGTGAGTATTCTGCAGAGTTACTTACCGCAACTACTCCCAACGTGGAGTCGTGTCTGATGAAGATTCTCCAAAATGTTCCACAAATATGGAATTCAGGGTGGACATTTTTCTCCGCAGTGACAATTGGTGCCCAACTCCTGAAAGTGTATGCATCTTTCTCACTCTCTGAGACAAGTAAACCGTTTTGTTTTTTAAGCAATAGCCATCACCGGTATTTGATTCAGACCAATAGAAGTCAACACGACAACAGAGCAGACATTTTGCTGTAATACTAATAATTATGAAATCAATTTTATCAATATCATTCATTCAATCATCATAGATTTGGAAAATTAAATAATGCTTTTCTTTTAAAATTAATATCAATATTTTCACCCTGTTATTATATTATGAATGATTAAATTGCAATCACAGGCTCCTTGCAGCTTGAAATTGAGTTGAAACTGATCTCAGAAAGTGTCCTGTAGACTACATGATCGCGTCGAAATAACGTTAACGGAATAGGAACACTTAATTTGATACCGACGAAAACGGAAACAAAACGCTAACTTGGTGCTTAGTTTTGCCATTTTATACCGTAGACAACACATATTAATTCGATTTTATATCAAAATAAATATGAGTATGATATTTGTTCTTGATGTCTGGAACGTGGAACATTATCAGTGACGACATTTTTTCGTCCGAGAAATTGTGAAGCTTCAACATGCTCAAGGTCATGACTGTGTTTCTCGCGCAATAACCCGCTATAAATTATTTGCGCACCAACATTTGTGAAGAATAAAACAGATCATCAATACAGTTGACCGTCGAGTCAGTTTCAATTAAATATGGGATACAATCTAATGCATTGTGACAAATTTGGATTTGAACGCGGATACGTTGTTGCCGTTGTTATATTTATTGACACCGGATGAATTTTTCCGTGTAATTCACACGACTACCCTCACACGACACTGCTATCGTGTAGAATCACACCAATGCCGTGTAACACCATACTACTGTGGCGTAACACCACACGACACGACATTAGTGTAGTGTAACACGACACGAGTGTGGTGTAACACGACACCGTCGTATTTGATTGGTGAAGGCAATCGTGCGTCCAATTTCTTGCATATCGTGTGATATTTGGTGTCGTGTGCGTGCCGTGTGGAGACGGTGTCGTGTTCGTTCGTGTGTGCACTTACACGATGACTCTACTGTATATGTACGTTCGTGGCGGTTTTCGTGATACATATACTGGATCTGGCTAGTTGCGAACAGTAACTCTTGCAATCTACTAGCCAGTCTGGCTAGGACGGTGCGGGAGTATATTGCAGTATTTACTGTTTGCAAGTAGGTCTAGGCATTATCAGGCTACACGAGTGTGCTAAAAGATATACAGAGGATCTACACTAGTTACAAGTTCCCAAATCCCCATTTCCCTGGCCACAGCCACATACACACTACATGCCTACGTTAAATGTATAGGTACAGTAGTGGTCTCGACACCATGGAAGTGGGCGACGCCTTGGACTGGATCAAACACGACAAACGAAATAAATTACAGTGACATACATCTAAATTCAACTCATTTGTGGTCCCCAGCGTGTCCGGTTGACAGACGTTCCACTGTATTTAGTCACTCCATGAACAATGTTCGTCATATAAACTATATACAGTCGAACCTCTCAAAACCTGACACCCTGTGAGGTCCCCAGGGTGTCCGGTTGAGAGAGGTTCCACTGTATTGAGTCACTCCTTGAATAATTATTGTCATTTTAAATCATGAACAGACACTAACATGATATAAAGTTGAACGTCTCTAAACCGAACACCCTAGGACTCCCAGGGTGTCCTGTTTAGAAAGGTTCCACTGGAATATAATCCCTCTAAGATATGTGTGTGTGCTTTGCAATGATGAACACACAATGACATCAAATATAAATATCAGTGAAGCCAATCAAATTTCGCAAATAAATGTATTCTCGGTATCCAGTTTAGAGAAGTTCCACTGTAAACTACAATGAAACCAAAGGTACTACTGTAGTCATATGTTACAGGTGTAGGAACAGTATTGACGACGTTCGTGCTACAGATACCTGGCCTGGGTACCATGGAAGTTGGCGAAGCCCTGGAGTGGGTCTTTATCGTCCTCTTCCCGAACTTCAACCTCGGCCATGCGATCATGGAGATCTATTCGAACTACAACAGCCGAAGCACGTGTGAATCCGTCAACTACATGACGCTGTGTGCGATGCCGAATTTCCAGTTCCCGTGCTGTTTTCCAGGTGTGTTTTCACAACATGTAAATAGATATGAGCAACTGATTGTGTAACATTGTAGTCTCCATCAGGTGCAGGCATTACATTTTAGTTGTATAATATTCCCATGTGGGTGCTTTATGACTGTCACAACACCTGTGTTTCGACTGTGAGGTGTTTGTATGGGAATGACAGTTGACATCTGAAAATGCACCTGAATGATTGACAGCCTGATGGAAGGAGGTGGCGATAGTTTACCACTGTAATTAAGCCATACATGTATATATAACGGCTGACGAAAACTAGTTGGTCCATCTGTTTACCTTGTGACGCATTTTACCCTGGCACATTCCAAAATTAGGGGGGGGGGCATCACCAAGTGTCAATGATTGCATCATTCTACTTCATTCCCATTGCATGATATCCTTGATACTATCTTGTGCCTCATATACTATTTGTTGCTGATGGCGTATTTAGATGACACTCATCATCAGTAAGACGAGCTTGACCAAGGGTATTACAGGCTGGTTCAATTTGACAGCCGGGCACAACGCCAAGTAAGAAATTATATTGTTAATTAAATTCCAGCAACATTACAAATATGATAAAATCGGACCCTTTAATTTAAGTGGGAGTTTGCGCACTTACATGTATGCAGCCTGACTGTATTCGGTTGCATATACCTCAAATGTATTGTCTAACTATAAACCTTTAGCATAAGATCACATGTGTTTTATTGGTGTCCGGTTTAGAGGGGTTCCACTGTGCATGTAATATAGTAATCATTATAAGGTTCGACATTGTCCAGCCGTGGGTAAAAGTTTGCCGTGGCACTAGGGAACTGTTTGAACCCCAAGGCCGTAGGCTGGACATGGTTGAACGTTATTCTTACACTTCCATCATAAATATCATGCAATTTGAGCATTTATGCAGTACTTTGATAATATGCTCCATTCAAACAGCTGATTTACACATACATATTCCGGGGCCTCAGTGCATGTCGCGTGATGCATGCAGTGGTATCAATTTCAAAATTTCGGTGCGACCGTTGTGACTGGTCTGGTGAGTAATGGCGCGTTCTAGTAGCGTCATAAGCCACGTGCATTACATAGGTTTTGGCTTGGCCCCGGAATGAGCATTGTCTACAGTCATGGTCAAACAGCACGCGCTGTACGTTTGAACACGGCTGTGAGCGGTGTCGAACAACGGCAGTCATGTAACGGTTTCTGTTCCAGACCACTGCGGGGGGTCCTCGTGTAGCTACTTCTACGACAACTACCTACATTGGAAGTCCCCAGGTATAGGGCGTCAGGCGCTCTTCCTCACCATCCAGGGGTTCGTATCATTCTTGCTCCTCTTCCTCATTGAGATGGGTTTCCTACAGCGACTCGTGAATCTCGCCACGAAGTGCTGCTCTAACACGCAGATTGCGGCGGACCTAGTGGACGATACGGAGGTTAGAGTCAACGACGATAATGATGTAGTCGAGGAGAAAACGAGGATTGAAGACACCCCTATAAATAATCTTACACAATCGGAGTCGATCGTTCTTAAGGTATATGGATTGGTCTTGGTTGTGAAATGATCTGGTCACTGATTGTTTGGTCTCTGAAAGCACAGTGTTTCGCCTCATTTAAGTGCACATTGTGGTCCTCTAGCCAATTCATGTAACTATTAACTTTATTCATTAAATGTTCCAATAAGTAAACCAGGCGTCGCACTCTGTTGTCAGAAATTCACGTGACGCGCTTCCTGTTCAGACGTGTGCATGTGCGCTTCGGTGTCAAACTGCAAATAACGTAGTGTAGTATCGCAATTCGAAAGCACGTTTTGGGGTTGGACTCCATTTAAACAGACATGTGCGTGCGAAGGGACGGAATAAACAATAATATAGATATAGTTCACATATTCCATTTTAATAAACTTATCTCGCTGCGCTTGCTCGAAATATATTTATAAAAAAACCTCGTACGCCTGTAAACTTTAATTGATGGATTTACATTTATTGAACATAGGCTGCATATGCAGCCTATGCTCAATAAATGTAAAGCCAGTAATTGTTTACAAGAAAACATTGATAATTTGAAATTTACAGAAGATCATAAGTTTGCACTTACGAACAGTTTAGTCGTACGACGTTTAGTTTAGTGAAACGGCCCCCAGGTATATCTAGTATTCATTGTACAGTACTATTTGTAAATCGGTCATTTCTTCTGAGTACATAATTCATACTTCCATTTCATGCTTGAAACAAAATTGTCGAAATCAGCCAATGAATCTGCTTGATCTGAACACTATCTTATAACTTTCTAAGCACGGTCTCAAACGTAGAAAGTTACAACTCATGGTCCAGGGGCCCGTTTCACTAATTGATAAACTTTTAGACGATGTGTTCACATCTAACATGTAGGCTGAAAATAGTAGCACTAGTTAGCCACGTTCATGTGAGAAGCAACTTATAAAATATTGGTAAATGACAGTTTTGTCAAAATAAAATTAAACAGTCAGTGCCTTCAATTTGTTATTTAGCAAACATGTCAGTTACCAATATGTCGAGGCCTGGCTAGGACACCGTTAGACCATTACGTCAGCGTCCGTCTGTCCATCCGTCCGTCCATCCGTCCGTACATACATCCGTTTCAAAAATTCAAAAATTTAACGTTGGGGTGAATTTGTTATAAATTCGGTGTCCTGCACCAAACCTTTCGGTATTTCACACATGCCTTTCTCTAATGATTCTTTATCATACTGTGACAAATCCATGACGCTCAAACCCCCGCTAACCCCATGTCCATGTCACAATCTTATTGCTTTCATAAACTTAACGCTGAGGAAGAGTTGTTATAATTTCCTTATAGTTTCCTTTCACCAAACGTTTTGATATTTTACACAATATTACACACATGCCTTTCGCTAATGATTCTCTATCATGTGTGACAAATCCACGACGCTCAGCTCCCCTTAAACCCAAGGTCAAGGTCACAGTCTTAGTGCTTTTATAAACTTCACGTTGGCGAAAATTTGTTATCATTTCTGTTTCCTTTCACCCCCACCTCTTGCTATTTCACATGTGCCTTTCTCTAATGATTTATATACCATTCCATGCCAAATCCACAACCCTAAGACTCCTGCTAATAGTGCAGGCGCCAGTGCGACCATTACCATTCTACATTCCCGTTCACATGCTCTGATAAATGTTGGCAACCATTATAAATGTATTCTGTAAAGGTTAAGAAACAAGAAAATCGATGTTGCCATTTTTTCTGATGACTTTCAATGACCTTGATCTTGCGCCAAAGGTCAAAGGTCAATTTATGCGGTAAATCTTCAGTTTACATGCGATGGCGACATTGTGACGTTTAAAATGCTACATTCCGTTTCGTTTTTACTGTATCGTCAGATACAGTTATGTCAACGTCCGATGTATGTTAGTATTGTTAGGTATCGACAAGTTTTTATCTATTTTTAGAAGCATTAACTACGGCTGTCGGTCGCAATTTTTGGGCGACCTCTATAAGCCGGTACCGGTACCAACCGGGACCGGTACCCCTGTAACGGTAATTGTAATACATGGCGAGCGCGTTTATGGAGCATGTAATTGATAAAATGGGATGGTCAAGTACCAAGCTAATGTCATTATTACGCATAATTATGTCATCCAAGATGGCCGCTGAAAGGTAAAATGATCATTCTTCAGTTACCAACTTCTATATCTCAGGAACCGCTTGGCGGATGTTGGTCCAATGTTACAGGATTATTCTTTGCTGAAGCCTTTTCAAATGTAATAAAAAAAATGGCGGTGCCACGCAATCCAAGATGGCCGCCATCCCAAAAGACGATCTGAACGAAACTACAAAATTGTTCGACCACTGATGCTCTTTCAGATGTGTTGAAATGTTGACCCGTGGTTCACGTAAAGGTCTTTATTTTATTACCAACTTCAACATGCTTTGGTTGGGAGCAATGTGAAGGGTAAAAATTACGATGGGATTGATGAATCGTTTACGGTTTCCTATTTTGCACCTGGTCTGGCCAGAGAGCGTTCCCTGAAGTCTTTAACTGTTACCGATCTGGTCCCTTGCTATGCACCTAGTGTGCAAACTAGCAAACGAATATACATTTCAAAGTTTCATGCCTGGCTCTGGTAAAAGTACCATCAAGCCTTACAACACCACATAACACAGTCTGATTACATGCACATAGTAGTATGCGCACACGCGAGGTTTGTGAGTCCGAATGCATGGATAACACCTCCAACGATCGAGCTGACAAAGATCTACCGAAAGCAGTCGAAGATGAAATGCATCTCACAGCAAAACTAGCAAATCTGAAAAGTACAATATCCCAACATGGATAGCCTACAATTCTTCTCTAGCATCAACAAAACCGTTGACTGAAGTTGCTGCTCTGCCTTTGGTAGCAGTACCTGCTCACGAATAGCAAACCCTGACAGTTTTGAAACATGCACAGCTCATCAATGGCGTAGTCACTGGTACTGACTGGAAGACAGTACTCACTCAGGATGTGGCTCTGTATAAGTGCGCCAAGAAGTTGGACATGGGCCGAGATGATTGCTTGGGTAAATGGATGCTCAGACTGGATGAAATGCATATGATAATGGCAACCCTCAGAGCAGTTGGCAGCTATGTTGAGGACTGCGGTTTGGATGAAGCACCGACTGAGGCAGACATATATGTTCCAGCCACAACACGTCAAATCTTTGAAGCTAAACACATGAAAAGTGCGCTCGAAGCTAATATTACTACAGTCGATGATCATTATCTTGATGTGTTCTTCAAGGAAAGTCATGACCTGATGTGCACAGCAGATTGACAAAAGTTGTGCAGACGTCCGTCGTGACAAAATGAACAACAAGTCGTGTTAGAGATACCGAGATCTTCCCGAGATGAGAGCTCTCGAAACGACTGACGCAGAGATATATCAGGAGTTTGCTGCTGGAAACTTTTCATCCAACAAGAACAACATACCAGTTTGTGCCATTGGTGTTGATCACGCGCTTGAATACATCAATCGCACCATGAAATTAACTGGAGGCCTTGTGTGTATTACTCACAACCCCATTGCACGCGAGCGATTGCATCTTGGTTGCATCAGATCTTGGTAGACTGGCCGTAGAAGCACAGCAGATGGTTGGGCTAGAATCAATAAAAAGAGTACAACACCATGACCTCAAATAGGTTGTCTGGAAGGGACAAGAGCGTAACATAGCTGTGCTGAAGATTGTTTTCGTAGAGTCAAAACATCCATTTACTAGCGAGAAAGTAAAGATTTATGCAATCGCGATGAGATACGCCAAACAGGGTACACATCATCTGGTGATGAAATAATCATCCAAGATAGATCACACAGCTGGAACAAAATGAAAAAGGTCCAACTTAAGATGTGGAAAAGTGCAGTGCCAGAAAGACAAGACATTTGAAAGAAACCATCGGACATCATGAGTTCACCTCAGTCCCACGTGTCTTGTTCGGAATGACTGGGAAACTACTACGGTATACATACAAGAGCAGATTGATGGAAGTATTTGTAGGCGGCACATTCGATTGAGTCTTGTGAATCATCGTACGAAACGGAAGCTTCAATTGCACCTGAATCGTGTGGCTCATCACACAAAACGGAAGCCGATCAAGCCCCAGTTCCGTCCAAGAATGTTTACTTACTGTTATAGGCGGAATGGCTGTAGTTCAGTCAATGGGAAAACCAGAGTGGGTCAATACTTGTGCCGATTGGTCTGACCACGTTCTTACTATATTGAAGCACCACAAAGCTAACGGTTTTGACGAGATACACCTGGTTTTCGATAGATATGACAGTTCCCTGAAAGAAGTCGCACGTAAGAGACGACATAATAACAAGCCAGGGATTGTCTCACGTTACAGATACCACACCTCTTGGAAAGGTCACACCAAATCAGTTCCTATCGGACACTAGAACAAAAGCTGAGCTCACTGTTTACCCGGCTCAGAAATCGCTGCAAAATTTTGAAAACAGTGAAAAGACATTCGTTGTCACTTCAAGAAAAGATAATTTTGCAAACGGTATAAATGTACAGCACCTACGTAGCTCACAAGAAGAGGCTGATATAAAAATCATTTTACATAGCATAGATGCCGTTCAACGATGAGCTACCGAGATTCACATTCAATCACCAGACAGCGATGTCCTAGCGCTTGCTATTCGTCGGTACAGCCAACTTTGTGAGGGCACGTACTTTGTCACAGGAGTTGGGAACAAGAGCCATTAGCCCCGATTGTTCGTGCTCTTGTGGTCCTGAGGACCGAATCATTGTCGGGCTGTCATGCGTTCAGCGGAGCTGACCAGACTGGAAGGTGTGCCGGAAAGGGCAAAATCAGTTGTTGGAAAACACTAACTAAGTGTTCCGCTGAAGTAGCATCTGCATTTTTTTATTTGATTTCTTCCAGGAGTCTGACATACAGTGCAGTCTCCGTTTTTGTTCCACCGTAGACAACACTTGCAAACTCAACGCGAACGCAACGCGAACGCAACGGTTTGCTGTAGCGTTGTATACGTTGTTTAAACGTATAATACGGTTCGTACACGTGTAATACACATTGTCAAACCGTTTAGTTTAAAAGCGTTGTATACGTTGTTTAAACGTATAATACGGTTCGTAGTTCGTACACGTGTAATACACATTGTCAAACCGTTTAGTTTAAAAGCGTTGTATACGTTGTTTAAACGTATAATACGGTTCGTACACGTGTAATACACATTGTCAAACCGTTTAGTTTTAAAGCGTGTAATACGTTTAGCTTCAAGGCGTATAACACGCTTTGGCGTATATATATGTAGCGAGGTGAAATAGTTGAAACGTGTACAACGCTTTACCTGGAAGCGTGTAGCTATATGAAAGCGTTGAAACGTGTACAACGGTTACACGTTTTAACGCAAATACCTGTTCGGCCCCGATCGCTTCGAAGCGTCCTTGTTTCGTCCCTTTTAAAATATCGCGAATACATACCCTCAGATCGAGTTTAAAGTACATCGGCGGTGTGATTTAGCACTTGAATTGATCCCTAATCCCTGATGCCTAATGAGTCACGCTTTTAACACGACAGATGTACCTTGTCGTTTATCAAACTGTTTGCGAATTGTAGATCACGTGAGCCGGCTCATCAGGATCTGCGGCATTCCTATGTACATTTTATATACACAAAAATTACCCCTAATACAGCGTAATGTAACAGTTCCTAACTTAATATGGAATAGCCCGGGCCGATAGTCCGTGTCAGTTACTTGGGGTTAAATATTACGAACACAGATAAACACAGTCCATGGTTTCTTTATTTTATTTTAACATCATCAGAAATGGCGAGTCTAGTAACTCTCGTATCTTTACTATTTCAGTCACTCATCCACTATACACCTGTCCCACGCGTGTGTTAAGATTAATCGATATTTGGAGAAACTGAATACACAGCGGGCTGCACACTGGTTTAACACGGATATGGCCCGCGGATATGTGTCATAAATTACTTGGTGGTCAAAACCGGTAAATTTACAAGGTTTATAGCGAAATAGCAGCCGACTGACTGAGAGTTCAAAAATCGGTCCAGAACCGGAAAACTGAAAATTTTAGAAGCCCTGCAGTGAGTCTAGAAGTATATATACACACACGAAGAACGATCTGAGCATGCGTATTCTACGCGATACACGGTTGGCATACCAAAACGTGTAATGCCTTAAAACCCGTGGAAACGTGTTATACGTATAACACGGTTTCATCTGTACGGTGCTGTGTACATGTAGAAGCGTGTAACCGTTCGTCAAAGAAAGTGTTAAATCTTTTAAACGGTTTACCTTAGCGTTGTATACATTTACAACCGTTGTATACGTTTACAACCGTTGTACACGGATTACACGCTTTTGAAACTCGATGCGTTGTTTACAACCGTAGTAAACGTTTACAACCGTTTTACATGGATTACACTCTTTTGAAACTCAATGCGTTGAACACGGTTTGTTCGACTTTCGCGCATGCGCAAGAGTGGGGAAACGCGACGCATGGCCGAAAACGTATTACACGTAGACGACACACGGTTTGAAACACAACTAACGGAAACTCCACGGATACGAAACGCACAACACTTTGTACACGTATAAACCCGGAACATTTTGACAGAAACAACTGTATATCGAGACATTTGCATACCAGCTCTACGATCACGGAGCCAGTATTACTAATGTTGGTGAATCTAGATGGAAACTCCTCACAAAGAAACAGCTAGAGGGTCAAAAATTGCCCCTATCCTAGGAGCACTGAAGCAGGCACTTACAAGAGCACATTACCAGGCAATGGTGTGGTATCAGGATGATGTTCAAAACCCAGGTTTACCACCACCAACTGAATATGGCTGGAGAACGGACAATGATGGTTTCTTCTTTACTACCGATTCCAACAATGGAACCCCCGGCCCCGACAGTGCTATCCCATCCGATGAAGTGTGGTTGTAAGAAAACGAAATGCCAGCCCACTGCTCCTGAAGGTCACATAATATGAATTGTCTGCAATATGCCAGTGTGGAGCAGATGGCGAATTGTTGAACTCGGTGACGATGAGGAGGAGGACTATGATTCTTCACTGTGATGCGAACCATAGCAAATAAGTACAAATAAGTGCCAGTTGATCATATACAACAGACACTAACAACAATCAACCAGGTTGATATTACGTAATCAGAAAATAAATGGGCAGTGTATAATTGTCTAAGTGGTAACAATATCATCGATAAAATAAATTGGGGGCAGGTTACATAGTGTTTCATTACAATCTTAAAGTCCACAAAAGTGTACGGATAGAAGGTATCATCATTCGATGACAATTAGCTTAAACGTTAGTATTTTTTTAATGGATTCTCTATTTGGTGGCCATCTTGTATTACACGTTCATGGATATGGTGTCGCTCAGTACTGATTTCTTAAATAATGTTCACTGATGGTGAACCTCTTAGAGCAAATAAAGCATACATCATACGATAATCATTATAGTTCAAAATCATTGCTTTTCAATTATAAGTGGCCATCTTGGCGGCCATCTTGAATTACCTAACCCGGCTAATTTTTAAGCATGAGATATACAATGGATTTTACGAACTCCATCCCCAGTCGTTTTGTTTATGTCACTCAATAGTAATTAGTGTAGACGATATATTTCTGTTAATTGTTGTCGGCCATCTTGGCGGCCATCTTGAATAACACGGTTTCTGTGGGATCACGTTTTGCTGACATCACACCACTACAGCAACATAGGTTACATGAAGATTTTCTGAGAGATACAGCGTTCTCTATTCAGTTTTCCAGCTTGGCTTCATGTGGAACATAATGCGACTGTGCACATTTTCTCTGTTGTTGACGTATGTTCCAAAACTGGGAAAAAAATATGTGAAAAATTGTCAGAAAAAATGGCAACATCGATTTTTTACATGCTAATACATTACAAAAGACAGCCCATCTAGTTGCCAAAATTTATCATTCCATGTCCACGGGAATACGTAGGCGCCCTGACTATAACCCATAGATCAAGGTCATAATCTTAGTGCTTTCACAAACTTAACATTGCGGAAATTTGTTATAATTTCTGTTGCCTTTTACCCCTCTTCTTAATATTTTACACATCCCTTCCTCTAATGGTTCTCTATCATGCCATGCCCAATCCATGACCCTCAGACCGCCGCTAACCCCAAGGTCAATGTCACACAGTATTAGCGCTTTCAAAAGCTTAACATTGGCGTAAATTTCTTTTATTTCTTGTTTCCTTTCATACAGCTTCTTGATATTCATTAACCTAAAGACCACTAGGCGCGCTTCGTTGTCTTCTGTAGCCGATTTCACCAACGTTGCAAAGTATACTTATGTAGCAAAGTATACTTTGAGGGAGTAATCATTTATTTTTCCCCCAATGCATTATTTCATATAGAACTAACCACAGCATATATTTGATGATTCAAAGTATGCAGAATTATTATACTGAATTTATTACATTATCACAGCCAAGATGGCTGTGATAATGTAATAAATTCAGTATAATACAAATTAATATATTTATCCTTAAATTGAAAATTTCTCCCTCATAGTATACTTTGCTAGATAAGTATACTTTGCAATGTTTGTGAAATAGGCTGCTGAAAACTCTCGTTTACTGGATATCCCATGCTTCTTTCTAATCCTGGGGAACTACCGTTTCCTTCAGAATGTCAGTAAGATATACGGCAGAACGTATGCTGTACAGGACCTGTGCGTGGGTATTCCGACGCAAGAATGTTTTGGTCTACTGGGCCAGAATGGGGCGGGAAAGACGACCACATTCAAGATGATGACGGGAGACGTGCAATTGACTTCCGGTCATGCGTACCTCAGCTCCTTCTCCGTTAAATCTGACATAAAACAGGTTGGTCATACATGTACACTCATCCGGGCATGGAAGGTTGTTTGTGTCATTCAGCATTTTTTGAAACAATACTATAAAAAACTAAAAATGTGTTTTCCTCATGGTCCTTTGTAACGTGGTTTAATTGAAGATATTTAACAATACTAGGACCGCTGGGTTGGTTATAATTTCACCAATATAGGTACATAAATATAGGATTTTTTTCAAAAACTCCTAAAAATTATTGTTCTGCGGTCCTAGTATCGTCATATATCTTCACTTAAACCATGTTCCACAGGGCCATGACGAAAACACGTCTTTACTTTTTATAATAATTTTTCAAAAACTCCTGATATTAATGCTCCTGTAAATATAAGATAACTATGTACACTCACTGGTTGTGCACTCCGCGCCGACTTAAGATGTTTCACGTCGAAAACTGCACCGGTTTCATGACGAGATGCCAAGCAGCCCTACTTAGAGCAGTCATTTAGGGCATTAATTATTGATCTGCTTAGGGCTATCGCGTGAACGCAATTTTTTGTCTAGTAACCGGCGCAAATTTCTTGCGGTTACGACACGAACATTCGTTCATATGCAGTATTTTCTGCATGTACATGTAGCTGAATGGGAATTCGTCAGGAATCCGACGCCTTTTTCGACGTGAAACATTTTACACCGGCGCGGAGTACAGCACCAGTAACGCTGAAGTTACGTGAAACGAATATTGTCGTATGCTGCTATTTACATTTACATTTGGCTGTTTTCTCAGTTTGCCACAAGCTCTCGCGAGTAATATCGAGCAATGATGGAGCATAGCTAGTTATTTCCCTTTGAATTTATTTGTAGAAATCCGGTCCAAAATGTTGGTCCATATTGTTTGTATAGATTGCGAATGTCGCAGGATTTGTTGTGTAAATGAACCATTGTCAAGGTGTATGATCACGAGGTACTAACAACAACAACAAGTACTGAAATTTCCAGAATCCATCTGACTCAAAGTACGTATTATTGTATAGTGTCCTTATTACGTAACGGATTTTGAAGAAATATGGCGCATCAAACGTGTCTTGTTAAGCTGCACTTGGTGGTCTCTATATGTTCGCCCAAACTTCTGTCGTTTTTGCGAGGAATCGATTTCCGTGTCTCCGACACGGAAATCGATTATTTGCAAAAACGACATATAAATCTGTGCCAAACTCCCTGGACCACCAAATGTAGCTCATGAAGACGCGTTTGCTGCGCCATATTTCATCAAAATCCGTTGCATATTAAGGAACATATCAAATAATACTTACTTTCGAGTGGGCGACGTTGTTGTTGTTGTAACCACGTGATCATGCACATTGATTATAGTGTTTTGATTATTGTTGATCCAGGTTATCCTACGTATCTGCAGTCTAATCCGGGAGTACATTCTTTTACCAGATTCATATGTTTACACTTATTAATTGTATTGCAAACAGTATAGACTTATATACAAAATGATGTTTTGGCAGCACATTAGAATCACCTACACTGAAGACTATTCACATAATAGTGGTTCCCGTTGTTTGTTTTATTGAATGAGTAACACAATTCATGTTTTGGCAGACCATGCGTTGTCAAAACATGTTGGCTCAAAACCAGTTTACAGTCTGGATTTGTTCCTGGTTACACAAACGAACGACTGCCTATCGTGTACACATCGTTTTGACATAGCTATCGTTTATATAACTAGAAAACGATGTTTTCTAATTTAAAAAAAAACAACCGAAACCGATGTCAAAACGATGCGTTGAAGCCGGGTAAGTAAACAAAAAGATCGTTTCCATGAACCGAAAATACCAACGATTATCGTGTGTATACATATCATGGTACAACACAGTCGTTTTCACTTCATTTTTGACTCGTTTCGTTTGAGAACCTTTAATATGGGGTTAACTGTATTGTAATTTTCAAATTTGCGGCGTATATCAGAACGTGATATTTCTAATGCACTCCTTTACTACTGGCGTAGGAATACATATTGGAATAATTTGCGACCATTCATCAACAATGATATACATGTCCCTGTAATGTATGACCATCAGCCAATCAGTTTGCGTGATATTTATAGAGTGCATTAGAAGAAATCTTCACTGTACATGGAATCACTATGGATCTTTTCTGAAACCAAACACTAGTAATTAACGTTTCGTGCGTGCGTTTTGCGGCTCAATTACGCCTACAAATATACGGCGTTTGGGTATCGAGTGGCATCCTAAGTAGCAGTAATCCGCTTTGTTCTTACACTAATCACTAATATCTATAGACTGAAGTAGAAACATTAGCATGTATCAGGTAACATACACATGTATGGCTGAATGCTTGTACGGTCGCTAACCTGTGGTTTAACTTGTTCACCCCGTGTCTTGCATTAACTCGTTGATCCCGAAAGCCCGCTATAGCGGCGTTTGCAAACAGTACAGATCGTAAAGAGCCGTCTCATCAGGATCTGCACATTTTGCAAGTAATTTTCATATTTTTGAGAACAAAAACACCCCCTTTTCATAATTGACTAGCATGGAAAAGCATGTTTTGACGATTGGATTGGTTGCACAATTAACATATCACAATCCATTCCAGTTACTTTGTGATGAAAGGGTTAATAGCTTATTTGTCGCTGTGACTGCAGAAATGGGGGTTTATGCGAGTTGTAACCAATGCAGCTCCTGATCAAATATCACACGCATGTAACCTTATAACGATATACATGCCACAGTTAGATCACGGTTCTTCCACATGTACGAGGGGATAATCCGCGAGCTTATACATGCGGACTAAATTGATCTAACTGTGTTATTACATCCTCATGTCCATACATTGACGATGTGCTGTATAAATGCACAAACACAAAACTCGAAAATGTCTCAAAGATGTGATAATTCTTGTTAGAAGCATGACATGTGTTTCCTTTATGTAATGGCGAACAGTGCAGATCATGAACAGACTGCGCGGCTTCTCAAGCTGGTCTGGATCTACACTGGTCGCAAAGCCCATATGCCACGTTTCTCAAAGCACAGCCACATTTCTGGATTATTCCATTAATCTGATAATGGATACAGTAGAATCGCTCTAAACCGGACACTCAGACAGTCTTTGTATCCTTAATGATACGGGTTTCATTGCCAGCTGCCTCTGATAATAACGCCTGTTCAAGTTCGCAAAGCACACTTGTACGGAGCCCAGCAGAGGACATGGATTATTTTTATTAATTCATTCCCTCGAAATGACAATTCGTTCACTCAATGTAACAATTCGTTCCCTCGAATTAACAAATAACGAATTGTTAAATCGAGGGAAAGAATTGTTAATTCGTGGGAACGAATTGTTAATTCGTGGGAATGAATTGTTAAATTCAGGGAACAAATTGTTATTTCGTGGGAACGAATTGTTATTTCGTGGGAACGAATTGTTATTTCGTGGGAACGAATTAATAAATAAAGAATCATAAGTCCTCTGCGGGGCTCCGTACACTTGCATGCAAGGTCATAGTCATTTGTCAGATTTACAACGGCGTCTCCGGTTTAGCGAGGTTCTGATGTATCTGAATAAAATATTGACAAACATTGCATACAAGCCGGCTCATCTGGATCTACGGCGTTTGCAATTGTTTGCTTTATGGTATATATATATAGTGTTTTTTATAATTCCCTCGCCGATATGCAACAGGGGATATAGCGTTAGTCCATGTACGTGCGTACGTGCGTGCGTTAGTAACACCTTTCATTTTTCTTATTATCCGAATTTTATAATATTAAGCCAATTTGTATGTATATGGATGGTGCTTTGTTTTGCATACGACCCACGTCCGACCACAGGCGGTCGGCATGTTGATAGGATGGTGTAATATATTGTTTTAGACATGTAGAAAACAAAAACAGTTGCAGTCAGTGCATAGTCGTTGTATTTATTTGAAATTAAATAGAGTTACTATAAAACGACTACAAATTCTGTTTTCTACATGTCTCAAACAGTATATTACACCATCAGCGTCCGAGCGCCCAAGGTCAAGGTCACTGATGCCTGATGTTCACCTTGTTTGTAAGGCAAAACTGTTAAAGTTATCAAGGCTGATAAACGTGCTTATGGGCTAAATCTTTTGGTTAAAGTTTTTAGTTAAAGTCTTTCGGTATACTATCAAAACCTCGGTGGGCGCGACATGTTTTACAACTTTTTTAACAGCACATAAGAATCGTGTGTTCGACACATTGCCATCTGCTATTATTTTCACACTTGTTATACCTTTACCCGAAGTATTTATGCGTAACCCAGGGCGACATGCAAGTATGTCGCCCTGCGTTATAGACAACAAATTAGGGTTAGTTATTTAAATGGACACCTTTTCAAACATACAGTGGAACCTCTCTGAACCGGACTTAGATAAATGTTAGTTGTGCTTAACTTTGATAGTTTCCACTGTCCTTTATCTCCTATGATAAAGTATGTCCATGATCACAAAGCAGTCGCTAGTATCTTGAAGTAATCACCCGACTGTTTTACAGTGGAACATCTCTAAACCGGACACCATGGGGACCCCGTGTGTCCGGTTTATAGAGGTTTCACTGTATTTAGCTAGCGCATGAGACTCGTCTCCATGATTCTCAGACGCTGTTAACGCATGTGTCCTCAAGAAAGAGAACATCAATTGAAAACTATAAAACGGACGCCACAATTTATTTATCATTAAATATTGTATTAGGTGCAGCAGAATCTCGGCTATTGCCCCCAGTTCGATGCGCTCATAGATCAGATGACTGGACGCGAGACACTATATATGTATGCCCGACTGCGGGGAATTGAAGAAGCCCAGATTAAGAACGTTGTTAATGAACTCATCGATATAATGATGTTGCGAGAACACGGGGATAAACAGACGAGCCAGTACAGGTAGGCATTGAGTTATAGGCCACAGAAATAGATGCACCACGTGCTGAGGAAAGGATCCATATGTTGTTGTGACTGGAGAAATGATGTTTATGTCATTTGCGACCAATTTAACTCATGATTAACTAACAATTGGCGTGTATTTCATTGATGGAATGGCGAACAATGGAGATGCTGATCAGACTGTGCTGATATGGGTCTAAGCTGGCCGCAAAACTCATAAGCCCGACAGCCACAAATGACATAAACAATTGTTAGCACGCCTTCCGAAGAAAGAAGTGCTACATGTAATGCAATACCCCCGGTATCGTAGTCTGCGTCTGTCCGTCATTTTGTCTGCCTATCTGTCTGTCTTTCTTCAATAATCTGAAAATCTAACATTGGGGGAAATTGATTATAGTTTCTGTTTCCTTTCACGCAACTTATTTGAGATTGCAGGCATGTCTTCCTCTAATGGTTCTCTGTGTCATGCCGTGCCAAATCCCCGACTCCCGCCAACCCCATGGCCAGGTTCACAATCTTAGTGTTTTCACAAACTTAAGATCGCGTGTTATTTGATATCATTGCTTCCTGCTTGATATTTCACAAGTATGTCTTACGGTAATGGTTCTCTTACCGTGCTATGCCAAATTCGCGACCCTCAGACCCCCCCCCCCCCCCCCGCCTACCTCAAGGTCACAGTCTTAGTGTGTTCATTAGGGGGAATTTCCTATGATTTCTACTTTTTATCACGCCACTTCTTGATATTGCACACATGCCTTCCTGTAATGGTTCTCTATCATTCTGTGCCAAATCCACGACAATCAGACCATCAAATCCACCCCAGTAACCCCAAGGTCAAGGTCACAATTTTAAAAGTAGTGCTTTCACAAACGTAACATTGGAGGAAGCCTCGGGCAATAGTACCTCGAGTCGTCCACAGCACCTTGGGGCAATATTTTTGACTGTTAACCAAATGAAATAACTGTATACTATTCCAGTGGCGGCAACAAGCGGAAGCTGAGCACGGCGATTGCCCTGATCGGTGACCCACCCTTTATATTCCTGGACGAACCCACGACAGGCATGGACCCCGGGGCGAGGCGCCAACTCTGGAACGTGCTGTCTCAGGTTCGGGCGAGCGGACGCACCCTCGTTCTCACGTCACACAGGTAGGTCTACACACCCTCGTTCTCACGTCACACAGGTAGGTATACACACCCTCGTTCTCACGTCACACAGGTAGGTCTACACACCCTCGTTCTCACGTCAGAGAGGTAAGTGTGTACACCCTCGTTCTCACATAACACAAGTAGGTCTACACACCCTCGTTCTCACGTCACACATGTAGGTTTGCACACCCTCGTTATCACGTCACACAGGTAGGTTTACACACCCTCGTTCTCACGTCTCACAGGTAGGTCTACACACCCTCGTTCTCACTTCACACAGGTAAGTCTGCACACCATCGTTCTCACGTCACACAGGTAGGTTTGCACACCCTCGTTCTCACGTCACACATGTAGGTTTGCACACCCTCGTTATCACGTCACACAGGTAGGTTTACACACCCTCGTTCTCACGTCTCACAGGTAGGTCTACACATCCTCGTTCTCACTTCACACAGGTAAGTCTGCACACCATCGTTCTCACGTCACACAGGTAGGTCTACACACCCTCGTTCTCACGTCACACATGTAGGTCTACACAACCTCGTTATCACGTCACACAGGTAGGTTTACACACCCTCGTTATCACGTCACACAGGTAGGTTTACACACCCTCGTTCTCACGTCTCACAGGTAGGTCTACACATCCTCGTTCTCACTTCACACAGGTAAGTCTGCACACCATCGTTCTCACGTCACACATGTAGGTTTACACAACCTCGTTCTCACGTCACACATGTAGGTTTACACACCCTCGTTATCACGTCACACATGTAGGTTTGCACACCCTCGTTATCACGTCACACATGTAGGTTTGCACACCCTCGTTATCACGTCACACATGTAGGTTTACACACCCTCGTTATCACGTCACACATGTAGGTTTACACAACCTCGTTCTCACGTCACACATGTAGGTTTACACACCCTCGTTCTCACGTCACACATGTAGGTTTGCACACCCTCGTTATCACGTCACACATGTAGGTTTACACACCCTCGTTATCACGTCACACATGTAGGTTTACACACCCTCGTTCTCACGGTCACACATGTAGGTTTCACACCTCGTTCTCACGTCACACATGTAGGTTTGCACACCCTCGTTATCACGTCACACATGTAGGTTTGCACACCCTCGTTATCACGTCACACAGGTAGGTTTATGTCGCGTGACACGTGCATTCTTGTACATTCTGGATTCCGTATAATTGTATATTTGTGATGTGTGGTACTGTGTTGTATTGTTGTGCGTAGTATTGATTTCACATCCCTGTGATTCCACATACCTGTGGTTTCACACACCTGTGGTTTTTGCACACCTGTGGTTTGGCATGTACATTTGCCATGTACAATGTGCATGTAATAAGGGGGCTTATGTTGTATTGGTGGAAATACGTTTATGCGTGTCATTTTTGCGGATTTTTATATACGTCTATTTTATGAGCATGTTTTACTGATGTCACGCCATATTTGCCACAGACTATGCATGTGTGTGGTAGAGAACTCGTTGACTGCGTGTGCTGGTTTCGCTAGGGAAAAGATACCTTTTAGTATTACGGATGTCCACTGTCCGTGCCAGCCGAGTTTGTCCCGCGTGTCAGTGTTTCACCATATAAGGGACCTTCTGTAGGTGAAGCCAGCATACAGCGCAGACCATACCATGGTCTGCCCTGTTATGTATGCTACGGGTTAGTGTTTCATCATAGCCTGGTACTGGCCAACACGGATATATCAGATCCCATAATGGTGATGTTTTGTGTCGTGATATTTCCGTAAATGACCACGATATTTGAGTTTAGTATGTGCTACACTCTCATTTGAGTGTATAGCCGTAGGACCGTTATGGAGGGGTTTGGCGGGGCCAAGAAGCGACCTTCGCATTGTCGAGACCAGTCGAGTAGAGTTCGGATTATGAGATCTGGGTCTATAGTGTGCAGATTTATGGTAGTGTGGGGTATACCATGTTGGATGGTATTTATTCCACGAGGGCTGTACACTGGTTTGGTTGAATTTAAGGCGTGGGAACATATATTTATGCCTAATAATAACCCATGGGTGACATGGCAAAAGCCATGGTTTTGTAGTATTTATGTGAGATGTCGTACGAGGGGTAGGCATATCCATTATTCCGTGCATGGTTTCACTGGTGCGTATATAAGCGATGTCTCGCTATGTGTTGGCGGGACACATATTTTCTGGTTACAGAAGACTAGTACTGTATTCACCAGTGACACGGAGGATTTTGGTATGTACCTAGAACATTTTATTTCAGCTGTGATTTGCCGTTGTTCGATTCCCGTTTTAGTCTGTTGTGCATCATGTCTGTCTGTCTGTGCGTATTCGTCCAGTAATTGGAGACTCATTTCATTTTGTAGCCTCTTGAGAACGCTCCAGCGAGCCACATTGGACGTTTTGGTCCACTCGTTTGAGGGCAGACCCCAGTCAGTGCAGAGTATCGGGTCGTCCGAGTGTCCGTACGTCTGTCTGTGGCGCAGTGTGTAGCAGCTCCGGGTACAGGCCTGTATAGAGCAGTGTGTGATAGCTACCTCGCGTTCAGCAGACAGTCACAGCCATAGTTAGTGAAGTGAAACGCCATACACACATATCATATCATTATACTACCACGAGTTGAATGTCACCTAAGTGAAACTTTTCCCGGCGTCTTAGCCAACGTGATAATCGCCATTTTGTATTATATCGGAACTTTTACATCCGGTCTACCACTTCCGGTATTACAACCCATTGATTCACCATGGATACTTTACATCGGGTCTACCACATCCGGGTTTCTACAGTCGAGTGATACCATAGGAACTTTACATCTGGTCCACCATTTCCGGAGATAATACTACCTGTGGAACTTTACTTCCGGGAACCAGCTTCCGGAACATTATCGTTATTGACTATCATGTGATGTAACCACATCCGGCTTTGACTTTGACATTCATACTTTGGAATATATTGCATAGGCAATACATATGTATACTTTGATAGTGTATGGTAATACTCCTATCATGGCATATCATAGGCTAAAGGATTGTAGTAAGACTACATATATTGTTTATGGATTAATCCACTTGAAGTTGGATTATAGCCATAATTGTTGACTAGACCTCATATTGCGGGTGAGGCAGACCTTGGGACCTTGATACTCAGAGGTTACACTATATTGAGATACGCCAGCACTGGGGTAGCTCAGATGATTGTCATTTGTCCTCCAATGTTCGTTATGCCATGTTATACTTGTATGTTATTTCACTTTGATTAGCGATCATCAAAGTACTTGTGCATTCATACTATTGTCCACTACGGGAACCATTAGAGATACCACATACCGAGTTTATTCGTCTATAAGCTTTTAAGTTGCGTTTAAAATTTAGTATAACAGTCGATTGGCAATTACAAACCTTGTAGTAATTGAATAGTATCATGCACAGTACAGTGATGTTCGCATATCAAATGTATCCATGTAATTCCTGTGTGTTCCCATGTAATATAGTGTACATTATAAGTGATTAAGTGACTACGTGTACTTATCTACTCTGGCCTACCCTTTACACTTCAACTGCATTGTTACCACTTTCCGTTCGTCGGATCAAGCTATATTGGCCATAACGTCATAACAATTGAAGTATACTTGGTTCGTATGATAATTGGGGGAATGTCTCGATCATTCCTGACCTTGGTAATGACCTTGACAGTTTACACACCCTCGTTCTCACGTCTCGCAGGTAGGTCTACACACCCTCGTTCTCACTTCACACAGGTAAGTCTGCACACCATCGTTCTCACGTCACACAGGTAGGTCTACACACCCTCGTTCTCACGTCACACATGTAGGTTTACACAACCTCGTTCTCACGTCACACAGGTAGGTTTGCAAACCCTCGTTCTCACGTCACACAGGTAGGTTTACACACCTTCATTCTCACATTTCACAGGTAGGTCTACACACCCTCGTTCTCGTCACACAGGTAAGTCTGCACACCCTCGTTCTCACGTCACACATGTAGGTTTACACACCCTCGTTCTCACATCACACATGTATGTTTACACAGCCTCGTTCTCACTTCACACAGGTAGGTTTACACACCCTCGTTCTCACGTCAAACAGGTAGGTCTACACACCCTCGTTCTCACGTCACACATGTAGGTCTACACACCCTCGTTCTTACGTCACACATGTGGCTCTACACACCCTCATTCTCATGCCACACAGGTAGGTATACACACCCTCGTTCTCACGTCACACAGGTACATGTAGGTTTACATAGAGAACATCAGGCCGGTGATACCAGGTTTATCTAGGGCGGCCATAAGTCTGGAACGTGCTGTCTGAGGTGCGGGCGAAAGGACGGATCCTCGTTCTCACGTCACACAGGTATGTGTACATAGGTCTGTCATACCAAGTATAAGGCTAGGGGACGCTAGGTAGACCGAGTTTCCTCGAGGAATTCCTGCAATTTCAATGTGATAAAAACACTACCTAGCATGATATTCTATTGACCAGCAGTCGATTTCATCACAATTGCAAAGTATACTTATCTAGCAAAGTATCTATACTTTGAGGGAGTAATCATTTATTTTTCCAAAAATGCATTATTTCATATAGAATTAATATAACCACTGAATATATTTGATGAATAAAAGTATGCAGAATTATTATACTGAATCTATTACATTATCACAGCCAAAATGGCAGTGATAATGTAATAAATTCAGTATAATAAAAATTAATAAATTTATCCTTAAATTGAAACTTTCTCCCTCAAAGTATACTTTACTAGATAAGCATAATTTGCAATGTTGGTGAAATAGGCTACTGGTAGCGTTTACTACAACAGTTTGAGAAACTGTGACGCGGTTTTCATTGTAAATAATGCGGGTTGTTTACTTTGTGACTCTATAACGTCATTACGCTGTTCAACAAATGAAACGTCATTGACGTGGAAACAGTAGATCAATTTCAAACATTTACACTGCCCTTACATTCATAATGGAAACGCCCGTTCATCGTATTGCGTTTATATCCCAGTACATTACACCGCACGTGACGTCGTGCGACGTTATTGATTCGTTAAAGTTTGCTTGACGTCAATAAAATACGTGACGTTCATCGTCGTTGTCAACGTCACGGTATTCACCGGGGATAGTTGTTGTTCCAGAAATGGCGACAGAATGTCGTAAAACAATATAAATCTTATTTTTAACGCCATATTTGGTAATTTACATTTTTGAAACAATCAGCCAATTCAGCGTAAATATAAGTAATAAAATCATGGGCTGTATCGTTTGCTGGGGTGTACAATACATTTGGTCTGTTCAAAGTTTGCGAGGAGTCCTTCCGACGCAATTTCTGGAAGCAGCTGTACTAGTATTCATTTAAAGCCATACTAGATTTGGTTAAGATCCGTTAGATGAAACAAAAATGTCACCTGAAATGTACCCTAAAGGCTTACACATTTGCTAAACACAGTAAATGAACACTGTGGACGACGTCGCCGCCGCCTTTCATTAGTCCAATGGCCGGGATTTGATTTTACAAACTATCCGCCAAATATACCAAAATAAAAATAGCAATGCTGACATAGAGAGCATTTATAGCATTAAGGAACAACGTTAATGTGAGTCACATTTTCATAAACATTTTCCATCGTACGAAGGTTTGTGAAATTGACCCCAGATCACGTAGTTTGCTTCGTGTGTTACAGCATGGAGGAATGCGATGCCTTGTGCACACGTATAGTGATCATGGTCAACGGTCAGTTCGTCTGTATGGGAAGCCCGCAACACCTGAAGAACAAATACGGCCATGGCTATACCCTCTTCTGTCGTATGCGACTCAATGACCACGACGTCGCTTCAAGCAGCGAACTGCTTAAACAGTTCATATACAACACCTACTCGAACAGTAAGGTCTTCGACGACAATCAAGGATACGTTCATTTTCAAATACCAGATGACAGCGCCAAGCTGGCGGAGATATTCACGAAGATGGAGGAGGCGAAGTCGGTGTACGGCGTAGAGGACTATTCGGTGCATCAGACGACACTGGAGCAGATATTCCTGACGTTTACCAAGAGTCAGAAGCAACCGGTGGAAACTAAGAACCGCTTTAAGATTTGTAATTGCTGTACATAATACCATATGTTATAGTAGATGAACTGCACGTGTATGGAATACATTCCATTTAGATTATGTTTAAAGGTGGGAATTGGCTCGAAGACCTTACCCGGAATACTAGGTTAGTGGCTTTTTAGTGGAAAACATGATGTTAATGTTGCTCATACATGTACATCGGTTGTTTATTGTATATACTCAGATCTTATTTTTATTATTAACCATTTTGTTATTGACTCTCGTGATGTGCTGCGTCTCCTTTTGTGATGTGCTATGTATCATTTCGTGGTCTCATTTCGTGATGGGCTATGTCCCCTGTCGTTATATGCTATGTCTCCTTTCGTGGTCTCCTTTCGTGATGTGCTATGTCCCCTGTCGTGATGTGCATGATATCCTTTTGTGGTATTTCGTGATGAGACATGTCTCCGTTCGTAACGTGCTATGGTACCTTTCTTGGTCTCCTTTCGTGGTTTGCTATGTCACATTTCGTGATCCCCTTTCGTGCTATGCTATGTCTCATTTCGTGGTGTGCTATGCATATGCAGCATATGCTCAATAAATGTAAATTCAATATTGTTTACAAGAAAACATTGTTAATGTGAAATTTACAGAGTATCATAAGTTTGCACTTATGAACATTTTAGTCGTACGAAGCTTATTGAAACGGACTCCTGGTGCTAGACTGACAACAAATGCCATAAGCCACATTTCGCCAGTCTCAGGAACATATGATGCTCTGCATATGTTGCCACGTGATGGAGCCGTCCACACAGTGGTACATATATGGCACGTCTCGCAGATTGTATCGTGCGTGTAACCAAACATATTTATGGAAGCGTCCTGGTGCCAATGCTAAATATATATCTCTAATTAGAGGGATACTAATTCTTAATTAGGAGATACTAGCTCCTAATTAGGACTTACTAGCTCCTATTTATGAGTTACTATCTCATAATTAGGAGTTAGTTTCTCCTGATTAGGACTTGCTATCTCCTGATTAGGACTTAGTAACTTCTAATTACATATTCGGTCATTGTACATGTCCATGTTACATTGAATACCGAGAGGAGTTTTAGAATCAGATCGTTATAACATGTACATCGAAGATTTGTTGAAGGTTCCCAAACGAAACAAACGAAAACAAAGTGAAATCGATGCATTGGACCCAATATTGTGTTGTTGTTTCTGTACGCGAAAATAATAGTTTCGTTTAAATACACGGCTTCCGACAATTTAAACGCCTGTCGTTTCTTTCAACACACCCCGTGTCGTTTTCTTCAACGCATGTCGTGCCGTATACAGGTTATATTCGTGTGTTTTTTGTAATTTATAAAACGATGTTTTTGTTGGTTTAAACGTGGTGATACGTTTAAGGTAGTAGGTCATAGATAGATACACACAGTTTCAATGATAATTGCTTCATAAGAGTGATGTGATATATGAATATAACATATGTAAATATTGTCTTGTTACTGTATACTATATGGTACATTGAGTTGCCATCTCTGCCATCTTTGTATGTACAAGCCATCGTACAGTTTCACCACTTCGTGTGTTTGACACATACAGCAAATAATATGACAGTAACCAAATAAGATTTGGTGCAATACATACTAGACATATATGACAACGGCAAACTATAAATATTATGCCAGCAAACTATACAAAAGACGAGATATCTGAGCATTTCTCCAATCAATCTCAAACTATATTTTGATGTGTAAACCTTTCAATATGATGCACAGCCTATGTTAGTGTACTTACAGTACATGTTGCCTATTGGTAAAGCCATATGTACTCGCATAGTAGGTGAGTAGACACCATGGACAATACACTCAGGTAACTGCTTACAAGCCACTTCATTTGATAGCTACTAACAGTGTACAGTATTGGGTTTATTTGGTATGTGTTGTGTGGTTTATCAGGTAAAAGTGATACACAGTGCGATTTTTTTTGTGTTTGATGCTATCTATAATGGTGGTTCTAGTTGTTAAAAACACAGGTACAACCCTGTCCAGAAAACAGACATATTATTACAGTTTGGTGTAATATAATATATAGGAGTCCGTTCTCCTGGCTTTTCTACATGGGATTAGCTACATTATATTATAAGTTATACTTCACATTTTGAGTTCTTCGTCAAACGGCAGAACAGGTGAAACCGGCTGATGGCTGAAACACGCAAAGAAGGCCGACTTGGCACATTTACGAAGCAATTATCTTTTAATCAAACGATTATCATGTATAGAACGGGTTGTTAAGCCAACGAGAACATCGTTTTCTAATAAAAACAACGAAACCGATGTATAAACGATGTGTAAATGATAGACATTCGTTCGTTTGTGGAACCAGGAACACATTCGGGCTGTAGTATACATTAATTGTAATCACAGTTGGTTTACATACTGTCATTTTATTTTGATAGCATGTGCCATATTCTTTGTGATGTGTGATGTCATACGAATCTCATGACTTATGTACTACAAATGTAACATGACAATTAACTTATGCTCTCCTATATATAGGTACATATGAGACACGCCATGTGATGTTGTACCTTCGGACATCTGCGTAATTTCATGAAATACTTTTATGAAATTTACAATTCGTAAATGGCGTCAAAATTTGACAACAGTTAATATAATTCCGCATGTACTCTGAATTTTTTGTCAACTTTTGACTTTATTTATGAACACTATAATTGTAAATTGTGATAACGTATTTAATGAAATTACACAGATTTCCGAAGGTACAAAATCACATGGTGTGTAGCTTTTTCGAGCGAGTTATACTTTCAACCCTGGAATGGATTTTGGTAATTGTTAATTTTCCGAGAAATCCAATCGTCACAAATTTATTTTCAGACTAGTCCATTTCTAAAAACGTAGGTTATTTTTTTTTCATAAATGTATTAAAATGACTTGCAAAACGTGCAGATCCTGATGAACCGGCTCGTTAAGAGCCGGCTCATCCGAATCTTCACTATTTGCAAACACTGCTATAGAGGTCTCCAGTGCTGAACGGATTTAGTTCTCATTATAAGTGGCATGGAGTGACAATTATTCGCGGGTCATAAAAGCTAGGCTATTTCTACCGTATTTTAAATGCGCAATGACCACCCGTTATCAATAAGAGTAGCTCCAGTTTCACTCACATGCATTCGGCGTTTTTCGGCTTTCATCGGTATAACTACATATTAATAACAAGGCTTATAACTTTGTTCGGAAACGGCCTCGTATCATAACAGAATAATATTGTTTAAACTTGTAATTGCCTATGCATTATATGTATTTCTGCAGGATAACGATACTCCTCAAATGAACATATGAACTTTCCACTATAGAATATTGACATTAGAGCCCTAAACACTTTATTTCATATTTGTTATGATACGAGGTCGTGTCCGACCTATACTAGGATAACCAGCTGTAATTCCATATTCTTTGCATAAATATGTTCCAACTATGCAATTTCAGCAAGATAACAATAACTCTCAAATGAACATGTGCACTTTCCACCAACATATTTACATTAACGTTAATAAAATCGCAGAATTTGTTATAATTCGAGGTCGTGTCCGACCAAAGTTATAAGCCTTGTTATTCATATGTAGTTGTACCGATGAAAGCCGAAACACGCCGAATGTTTGTGGTTCCATTCATATGGTCGAAAAAAGCGGACAATAGCGAGATGACATTTGATCAGAACGGACCAAAAACTTGAAATAATTTGTTATGGCGTTTTTATCCTGTCAACACAGTGATTATGTGCCGTGAAACACGGTGCCGTGAAACATTTTTGATATTCTGTCAATACGACCTAATTACTGCGTATAAATGTGTGCGGTGACAGGGGTTATTTTTTTTAATTTTAAAGCCATGTGTAGGTGTTGACGGGATAAATAGAATAGTAGGTTTGTGGCGTGAATGGGAAACATATCTGGCGTGGCTCGGAAACGGGATGTGCTCGGCAGAGCCTCGCCCATCCCGTTTCCTAAGCCTTGCCAGAGATTTTTTCCCATTAACTTTCTTATTATGCCACCGATTTTAATGACAGTAACGCATAAGGGGCGTAACTTATCATTTTCCACTGTAAGCAATCAATCAAAAGCTGTCAGATCCACGGCATGGGCCTGTTGGAAGAGTTGGTCTGTGAGGTACATGAGTTAAATAGTCACAATCACTATACCGAACACGCCGATGGTACCCGTGGTGTTCGGTATAATAAGATTTCAATGTATTAAAATAATTGAAATAAAGTGGACTCGTACCCTGCTGCAATGTACATTCCAGTGACAACACATGTATATATTTCCTATTATGTAACATGCATGTATGTTTGTGATTAAAAAGAGGTTTTACTTTTCCAATCATTGGTGGAAGTTGAGCATGACTGTTAGTTCGACAGTTTGCACTTTGGCTTCTTGTGAAATCTATTGACCGTTTGTGTTATAGCATCATGTGATTCAATGCCAACGAGAAATGAAACTACTGTCTGTTTCACGAAACTTTTCAAATTTTGCGGACGGTGGGGGGGGGGAGGAGACACAAAAACGAAACTGGCTAAATAGCTTGGAAATGATGTAACTAAGAAAGCAAAAGTTAAATCTTGAAAATCGGTCCACTATTTCTGAAATTAGAAACATTTCACTGCGTGAAAGGTACATGCCCACTCAGTAGGCACAAACTGTTCTTTATATCAGAAACCTCATCAGAGACATTTTCTGCCAAAATAAACATTCATTCACCATTTCCCCACGTATTGATTGGCATTATTATACACTTTATATCAGACGTAAATTTACATAATAACTGTGATTCCTTAAAATGTTAATGTTAACGGGCATTACTACATGTAGTTAGTCTCTGTATTTATTTTTTAATGTGCAATGATCATACTTTATAATCTGTCGAAAATATCATGTTTTCAGGTGACGCATTTAATTAGTATAAATAATGAAAAATAGCATGCCTCATTTTCATATAAAAATAGCCTGATACCACGCGAGTCACTATCAGTAAAATAAATTTTACTAAATTATTATATCTGTATAGCGGGCACTTTTTAGAACTGGTGAAATAGTGACACAATTATACACTTATTTAATTCCTATAAAGAACATGTGCCTTCTCAGTGGGCATGTACGTTTAAATCCCCATACACGGCTTCACTCTCTGAGATTTAACATGGGGAATTTCATTGTCGTAATAAAATCATTATTGGAACAAAGTTCACGAAATGAAAAGAAGGCGCATTCTTAAATTTGATAAAAGTTAATATTATCGAAAAAGGTGTTGCATTGTTTATATAGCCATATATTTTGGGAAGGTTTCGTGCAACAGACAATACATATATGTGGCGATGACAGGAGAAATGAGACTTACGGGATTTGTGATCAGTGTGGCTCCTGATGAAATAGCACACGCATGTGGCCTAAGAACGATCTATATTGCTTGTGAGAAGCATGATGGAATGGCGGATACTGCAGATCTGGATGTACACTGCTCGCAAAACCCATAAGCCCTACATGTATGTCTCCAGTCACATCAATATATTATGCGGCTTTGCCTGGGGAAATCGGTCGTACTTGTTTACCGACCAGTGTAGATCGAGATCAGCATGTGCATCTGCATAGTCTGATCCGATCTGCAGTGTTCGCTATTCCATTAATGAAACACCGGCCGTGCTTCGAGCCAGCAATATAGATCGTTATCAGGCGATATGATTGTGCTAACTGATCAGGAGTTACACTGTGAATGAATCCCATAAGCCCTATTTCTCCAGTCACATCCACTCATGCATGTACAGTGAAACCTCTCTAAACCGAACACCCATAATTTAGTAATGCTGATCACTGTCACTGTCATGAATATGTAACGATAATATACCAAGGTGCATAATCACGCGGTTACAACAACAACAACAATGGCTGAACAAGTTGAAAGGACACGGAAATCGATTATTCGCAAAAACGACAGATGTTTGGGCCAATGTACCGAGACCACCAAATGCATCTTATCAAGACGCGTTTAATACGCCATATTTCATCAAAATCCGTTCCATAATAAGGACAAAATAAACTAATACGTACATGTACTTTGAATCGGAGGGCTTCTGGAAGTTTCAGTACTTGTTGATGTTCTTTTAACAAAGTGACCACACACCTTGTATAATGTACTTGACGGCAAAGCACTGGACAATTCTGCATATGCCGGAATTGCAGTGGAACCTCCCTAAACCGGACAACATGGGAGACCTGTCAGTGGGAGACCTGCCAGTGGGAGACCTGTCAACCTGTCAGTGGGAGACCTGTCAACCTGTCAGTGGGAGACCTGTCAGGGTGTCCGGTTTAGAGAGGTTCCACTGTAGTAAACAATATAATGATTGTCTTCTTTAGTCATTCTCGATTACACATTTACCCGTTATTGCTTATACATATACTGTACATACTGTTTTGTATTTATACCCCCCCCCCCCCGCAATGTGTTGTGGGGGGTATACTGGAGTCAGGTTGTCCGTCCGTCCGTCCGTGCGTCCGTCCGTCCGTGCGTCCGTAAACTTAACATCAGATAAATATTGTTATAACTTCTATTTCCTTCATTTAAAATGCTTAATATTTCACACATGCATTCCTGTAAGGCTCTACTACCATACTGTGCCAAAGCCACGACCGTCCAACCCCCGCTGATCCCAAGGTCAACGTCAAATACTTAGTCTCTTTACAAAACTTAACATCAGAGAAATATTGTTATAACTTCCATTTCCTTCATCCAAAATGCTTAATATTTCACACATGCATTCCTGTATTGCTCTACTACCATGCTGTGCCAAATCCGCGACCGTCAAACCCCCGCTGATCCCAAGGTCAAGGTCAAATACTTAGTCTCTTTACAAAACTTAACATCAGAGAAATATTGTTATAACTTCTATTTCCTTCATCCAAAATGCTTAATATTTCACACATGCATTCCTGTAATGCTCTACTACCATGCTGTGCCAAATCCACGACCGTCAAACCCCGCTGATACCAATGTCACCCTCTACCACCATGTGACAAATTCACGTTCATGCCACTCCCGTTAAGCCCAGAGTCAAGGTCACAAGCCCCACACTTAGAAATGTTTACATATTTTAGGGGTACCTGGGCCCACTCGGGGGGTATTCCGTAAGCCTCGCTTACTGACCAATCTAGTTGTTACTACTATTTTAAATAAATATTTAATCTTGTACACGTATCCGTTGTGCTTTCTACGGAGCCCCGCAGGGGACATGGATTCTTTTTTATTAATTCGTTCCCACGAAATAACAATTCGTTGCCTCAATTTAACCAATTCGTTCCCTCGAATTAACAATTCGTTGCCACGATATAACAATTCGTTCCCTCGAATTAACAATTCGTTCCCACGAAATGACAATTCGTTCCCTCAATTTAAGAAGTTGTTCCCTCGAATTAACAACTCGTTCCAACGATATAACAATTCGTTCCCACGAATTAACAATTCGTTCCCGTGGGAACGAATTGTTATTTCGTGGGAACGAATTGTTAAATTGAGGGAACGAATTGTTATTTCGTGGGAACGAATTAATAAAAAACAATCCATGTCCGCTGCTAGGCTTCGTAGCATGATGTTCAAATATAAAAACAATCTATGTCCTATGGGCTCCGTAGCTTTCTATTCTGCACACTAATTGCATTACACAACCGCCTCCGTTAATACTGCTCAGCTTATCAACGTGTCTGAACATATGTTTGCAATTCCAACTCACAATCAAGCAATTTGATTGTCTGAGCCTGAGCTGTAGCACTCTGTATCAGGAGGTAGCGTAACCTAGTAACAGCCTACACGTATCGTCTTACTTAGCTATGTGACGGTATACCGTAGCTGCACGTGTTCCGCTTCATATGTTGGGTGGCAGGTTGGAGAATGCGATGGATGATAACTTAGCGATCGGGATGCATTCTTTCCGGAATCGGGACCGGAGACCTGGTTTGGTCCTCACGTACGTCTTTGTCATTGTTGTATGTGACAGTTGAATCTGGTCATACCACTTATGTGAGTATTACGATTATTCGTAATCCTATTACTTGTAGGGGAAGGGCCCAGGTGACTTTCGTGTGGTATGGACTTGGCACCAGGTCAGGTAATTCTAATTTCAAGGCTGAATATTTTTTGTTTTCAATGCAAATATTCCGTTCTGATTTTGGGATCCCCTCAATGCAGCAGGTTACATGTAAATACGGGATCGAACCCGTTGGCCCGGCCTTAAATGACATTATATGTTGATAGGCCGTTAAACACAAATAAATCAAATCAATCCGTTGCATGCAATGGATTGCTCTATACCGCTACACTGCATATAACGGTATAGAGTTGCAGAATACGAGTCCACTATCGCGCACTAGACGTTAGCGATAATCCACGCGTCGTTCACACACATATTTCGCTATATTTTATTGACAGTTACGGAAACAATATGAGACAAAATATTATCACTCATAAACTCACATAATAAAGTGTGTATATGTATCAGCAAATATCTAAGGTCAGTCTCCCCGAGGTGGAAAGAAAACAAAGAACCCTTCAAACGCAAATATCTACTCTTAGAAATAATATATAATTACTCTTATATAATTCAATGTATTGTCGTGAAATTACAGTTACTAGTATACACTCAGAACCAAGTATACCGTGGGACCACAACTTTTCGTCTTCTACCTTATGTAAGACAGCTCTCCAGTAGCCTATTTCATCAACATTGCAAAGTATACTTTACTAGCAAAGTATACTTTGAGGGAGTAATCATTTATTTTTCCTGAAATGCATTATTTCATATAGAACTAACACATGCATATATTTCATGATTAAAAGTATGCAGAATTATTATACTGAATTTATTACATTATCACAGCCAAAATGGCTGTGATAATGTAATAAATTCAGTATAATAAAAATTAATAAATTTATCATAAAATTGAAAATTTCTCCCTCAAAGTATACTTTGCTACTAAAGTATACTTTGCAATGTTGATGAAATAGGCTACAGATAACCCTTGGATCTTAGCGTTACAATGTAACTGGCCAGTCCTAAGTTTTAGAATGTTCATCTCTTTTCTAAGTATCAGCAAATCAAAATGTACGCACGATTTTTATATCAACGAAACACAACAAAACAATGGTTGGTCTATTATTTACTTCAACGAGAATATGTTGTGACGTTGCCATGTAAACACGTACGAAGCCGGAGCCACAGCATGGGACGTATCATTTTTTTTTATTATTCGTTCCCACGAAATAATAATTCGCTATCACGAATTAACAATTTGTTTCCTCAATATAACAATTCGTTCCCTCGAAGTAACAATTAGTTCCCACGAAATGACAATTATTTGCCTCAAGTTAACAATTCGTTCCCACGAAATAACAATTCGTTCCCACGAATTAACAATTCGTTCACTCGAAGCAACAATTCGGTCCCACGAAATGACAATTATTTCCCTCAATTTACCAATTCGTTCCCACGAATTAACAATTCGTTCCCACGATATAACAATTCGTTCCCACGTGGGAACGAATTGTTATTTCGTGGAAACGAATTGTTAAATTGAGGGAACGAATTGTTAATTCGTGGGAACGAATCAATAAAAAACAATACATGTCCGCTGCTGGGCCCGTAGCATGATGCTCAAATATAAATTAATTATCTGACATGAGTGACACTAAGTAGCAATACGCATCATCTTTTTCTAATTATCAGCAAATCAAAATGTATGCACGATTTTTATATCAACAAAACACAACAAACCATAGGTTGGTATATTATTTACTGCAACGAGAATATATGCCATGCAAACACGTAGATACATCATAAACGTTTTATTTACAAGTAAGAAATCAGAATTTCATCTGGCTACATCAGCTAACGGTGTCTATATCTGAACATGAAATAACGTTTCCATATCATTATCTTCACTCATTTAATAAACAATGTTGTTGTGACTTGATAGATGGGACTAATGTATTTGTTCAAGCAGTGTAGATCTAGATCAGCCTGTGCATCCGCACAGTCTGATCAGGACCTGCACTGTTCGCCATTCCACCAATGAAACACCCGCGATGCTTCTGACGAGAAATATTTATCGTCATCAGGCTATAAGAGTGTTCTATACATGTAGCTATTTGATCAGGGTCACAACTCATATATGTCATACATGTATGGCTCAAGTCACAGCCACAAACGATTTTAATGAGTAAAGGATGTGCATGTTGGATAATAGCTCTGTGTATCAGGGTCCCGTTTCACTAAACTTCGTACGACTAAAATGTTCGTAAGTGCAAATTTAGGATCGCCTGGTAATTTAAATTGATGGATTTACATTTATTGAGCATAGACTGCATGCGCAGCCTATGCTCAATAAATGTAAATCCAATAATTGTTTACAAAAAAAGACGTTGTTAATGTGAAATGTCCAGATGATGCTAATGTTTCATGCCTCAGTCACATTTAAATGGCGACGAGTTCACGATTAGTTCAGGGCGTGTTTTTTGGCCCTTTTCGGCCGGTGGCCCGAGGGTGATCAGAGGGCTGCCCGGCTGTTTTTGCTGATCGGGAACACGCCTGGAAAGTTTTAAGTTCAACTTAAAACCGAACTCGACGTCGACCATGTATTACTCGTCTGAGTGTGATCGGCTACAAATCGGCACACATCGGCCGATGTTCCACCGATGATCGTACGATGTCTAGCGGGTCATCGCCCGAAAAAAAAGTTTACATTTATCGTCGGGCCGCCCGCCGATCCCCCCGCTGGCGACCCACCGGGCCCTGTCCGGTGCCCGGCCGACCCCTGCTGTCCGGCGGGTCACCGGCCAGGTTCCCTCATGTCTCCGCCGGGGGCCCTGCGGGTGTACGGCAGGGCCCCCGCACGTCTCCCGCCTGCTTGTCCAGGGTATGTATAGAGGCTTCGCCTTTTCCATCTCACCCGGGTATGGAAGGTGTTCGAGCCAATTCCCACCCTTAAATATAAGCCGAATAGAATAGAATAGAATAGAATTTCCATCTCATTGCACATCCCTTTACGAGTCCAAGAGAGGAGAAGTCGAGGGAAGAGAAGAGAAGTCGAAGAATGAGAAGAGAAGAGAATTCTAAGAGAAGTCTAAGAGAGAAGTCCAAGAGATGAGAAATGGCACTCGTACCTCCGCATTGCTTGAGATTTGCCGTGCTGCGGGACGAGCGGCGTCGCGTGGCCGAGGCCATTGCCGACATATGGAACTTTCCGCATTGCTGTGCGGATTTCATACTGGGGGCGCGGACGTTAATACCCTACGATGGTCGGCCGATTATCCTAGGAGGCACAGCGGACATCGGCCGATATCCGACTGATGTCCGCCCGATGTCCGGCCGATGTGTACATATCGGCCGGCGTCCCGCCGATCACCACAGAGTAATCGGCGGGTCATCGGAAGGGTGTCGGCCATACACCGCCCGATGTGTATTCCAAAAATTGACCGCATATCTGCCGATTGCCCGCCGCTTATCCTGGGGTTACCCAGCGGCCCCTATAGGCATCGGGTGGCGCCCATTTATGTTAAATCCGTCGCCTGATTTCTCCCCGACCTCTACACATCGCACAATGCCCAAAAATCGGGTACATCGCCCGATGTCCGGGTTAAATGTGACTGAGGCATCACTGACGAACATTGTAGTCGTACGATGTTTAGTGACCGGCATGCCGACACGACTGGTGCATTGATACATCGATGATTCGTTGAAGGTTCACAAACGAAACAAACGAAAACGAATGGAAAACACAGTACAAACGATCGCTTATTTAGAATGATATGCATAAAACCGATTACTGTAAACCAACTAATATTCGCGCGCGATATACCTTCGCGTTCTTCGCGGTGGATTGAAAATCGATAATGTAAATCTCCGCAAATATTTCCACATTTCCTCGCAGATTGTTACAAATATTTTGCTAATAGATGTCGGGCCTCTTTTTAATTATATTTACCTTTCCCATATATCTCGGTGTCATTTGGTGACACTAGTTAATCCTGGTTTTTTTTAATCTGCGTCGTGTATTCCAGTAGACATACTATACCGGTAATATAATTCTATAATACTAGTATATTTTGTATTTGACGTATGTGACAAACGATATTTTCGTTTACATACTCGGCGTCAACGCATCGTTTTGACATTGTTTTCGTTGTTTTAATTAGAAAACGATGTTTTCGTTGGCTTAAAAGTGAACGTTTAAACCAACGAAAACATCGTTTTCTGATTATAACAACTACAATGCATAGCAATCGTTCGTTTGTGGAACCAGGAACAAATCCGAACTTAAGCTAGTTAACCACGTTAAAGGAACTGGGTCTCAGATATGCCTAGAAATTAATGGAGCAGACTATAAACAATTTTAGAGTTGTATCGTGGTTGTGAACATACGTATAAGTCGTATGCCAAAAAAAATGGAGTTTGTTAAAATAAATGTTTATGTTTTCAGTATTGCATGTACTGTTTTTGAATGAATAATTACTAACTTATTTTACTTAAATTACTTACTCTAGGATGTATAAAGGGAACTTCTTGCTAAACTTGGTATCGTATTAGCATTTAAAAACAACAAATAAAGAACTATAATGCACCGAAAATAGAAAGCACGCATCTGATTGGTCAATTGAAATCACAGCCTATAAAATATGAAAAATCACAGCATATAAAATCTCCGTTTTACCAGCCTGTGTTTTACAACTGGACAGATTTATGTAACCCTACGCGCTTTCGTAAACAATGGCCAGCGGCGGGGAATGCAAATATTTCCAAATTAATTTCGGTACATTTTCGGTTATCCATTCTGCCATATTGACCTGTACAACTCAAAGCGGAAAAGAGAATCTACCAACGACTGACAAACGTGACTTCAGTGTGGTGGCCCTTCAACAAATTCCCAAAAATATTACCCCACCCGCCAAAAATACAGAAGAATTTAGCGAAATGCTCAAATGCAAACTCAATATGCCAGTACCAGCCTATAACTTTACGAATTCCAATGTGCACATACATGACTATACACAATAAACTGTATTGCAGATGGGTAATCACCTGAATTAGGCGTAAATCCAGGGAAATCCTAGGCCTGTTGACGACACAAGTTGTTGACATTTCCTTTGTAAAAATCACACAAGCCCAGTGCAGAAATGTTGGCATTTCTTTAAATGAATAAAAGCAAATAACTGTTGCAACTACACATATAAAAGCAATACAATTGTTTAAATAAACATTACAGTTGAATAAATGTAAAAATATCTTAGAAAAAGTCCCGTTAATCTCTATTTGAAATGGGAATATTCTTCGGCGGAGTTACATTTCTTCAAATTCATTTGATGTGAGGCAGTTATCGATGACGACAACAACCTGCTGACGTAATGAAAAATATCACTGTTCGTGATATGCTACGACGTTGCGGGGGAGCACACTATGTGCTAACGCGTCGCCATAAAACTGATTCACAGACCATAAAACCTCCCACATACCGCTCCAAATCGAAAAACAAGCATGGTTATCCCCTAAATCATATGCTTTCTTACCGGTACATGTATAGGGAATTTGCTACATTATGCCGAGTCAAATTATACAGTGAAACCTCTCTAGATCGAACACCCTGTGAGATCCCCAGGGTGTCCGATTTAGAGAGGTTTCATTGTAAATCATGCATTTGATCATTCAGAGCCATAGTTGTGCGCTATGCGATCAAGAACAGACATTATCACCTGAGATAAATGACCAAGAAACTCATCAAAAATAAGATCACACGTGTTGTACTGGTGTCCGGTTTAGAGAGGTTCCATTATATATGAATTGTGTATAATACTGTGTATGAAGCTAAAGCCACAACCATGCATTGGATATATGAGACATCATCTGAGACACTTTAACACATTACATTCGGAATACACCTTTACGGGTATGAAATATTTTAAATATTTCATTTTTATTTTTATTATACTGAATTTATTACATTATCACAGCCATTTTGGCTGTGATAATGTAATACATTTAGTGTAATAATTTTGCATACTTTTAATCATCAAATATATGCAGTTGTTAGTTCTATATGAAATAATGCATTTCAGGAAAAATAAATGATTACTCCCTCAAAGTATACTTTGATAGAAAAGTATACTTTGCAATGTTGGTGAAATCGGAGCCTGGACTGTAACGCACGATGTGTATCAGTGTGCTGTGCATTGATAATGCATTACATGTTGTATGTGAAAGTTATGCGGGAATCAAATCACAGAACATAAGAGATATACATGTGTCGTATATGTGTCGTAAATGATTTCATTTATGGAGAACTAGGACGCACTACTTTGATAGTGAGGAGGCATTTGCACATTATAAAATATTTGTTAAAACTATGTAATACCAATAACATAAAATATAATAAGATTGTTTATGATATGCTTGTAAATGACACTTATCGGTATCCAGCTAAAATTAACTGGGCCTCACTAGTTCGTGATTTGTTATTTCGGTTAGGTCTTGGATATGCTTGGATACACAAAGGCGTTGGAGATATAGATATTTTTTGTCACTTGTAAAACAACGACTAAGTGACCAATGTATACAAAACTGGAATGAAAGACTTCATGATAGCAGTAGAGCATTGTTTTACAATAATGTCGCAAGCCTTTCTTTTAAAGCATACTTAACTGATATCACAATTGAAAAATTTTGAATTTCTATGACACAGTTGCGAACATCATCACATCGCCTAGAAATCGAATCTGGGAGATGGACAAAAACAAATAAAACAACGATTGAAAATCGCATATACTCTATTTGTATGATACTAGAAGACGAATACCATTTTGTAGTAGAATGTCCGAGGTATTTCGAGTTGCGTAAAACATATATTCTTAGGCGTTTTTTGGATACGACCAAGTATGCAAAAATTCATAGAGTTGATTTGTTCAGAAAATAAAACAATCATGAGAAAGTTTGCAATGTACATTCATAAGGCATTTGCCTTAAGAAACCACAATTTATATCAAGCGGTTTAACTGAAAATAAGCAACTGTTATTATATTGCAAGGCTATGTATCTTCTCCCCGTGTTAGAATTCTTTGTAATGGTTTTCAATCCCCCCCCCCCTTTTTTTATTGATTTGTTAATCTTAGACCAACATATTCCTAATGCCTTGGTATATCAAAATGAATGTATCAATATGTAAATGTATCTTCTATGCCATTAGTCATGTATCTGTTTTGTATTTCATGTCTGTATATGTTCTACATGCTCATGGGCCAGTTTGCTTATTGCAAAAAATACTTATCATATGTTCAGCATTCCGAATGCATGACGTCACAAAACATTGTTTAGCTGAACGTACATATATTCGGCATCAAGTGTATGGGACCAATGAATGTAGTAAGATGTTAATAGCCCCACTATCATGTTTATGTTAAATATAACAAATATATTTAATGACATAACGTTAATTGCCATTTAATTCCTAAATACAAATGTACCATGCAAAATAACCCGTATACGGCACACATTTCTCTCAAAACTGAGCAGTGTTAGTTCCACAGGTAGCTGACATTCGTTTTCACAACAAAGTATTCCTATTCAAAATATAGAAGGTGGCACAGTTAAAAATACAGATCATGTACATGTAGCTTAACTACTTGCTACGAATACATGTTTAATGCCATTGTAAAGGTCACAACACATTATATATATTATACATGCAGTCATATGCTAGTTGTGTTTCAAAATTTCTGTAGTCATCATCAGATACGTCATTGTGATGAAACATATGGCCATTCATTCTACATGTGCTAAAACTCTGTATATTATTTTCACAACATACACACATTCAGTGATTTTGTACTCCTAATTGCATTTACATTATAACGGCTCCAGTAGCCTATTTCATCAACATTGCAAAGTATACTTTACTAGCAAAGTATACTTTGAGGGAGTAATCATTTATTTTTCCTGAAATGCATTATTTCATACAGAACTAACAAATGCATATATTTCATGATTAAAAGTATGCAGAATTATTATACTGAATTTATTACATTACCACAGCCAAATTGGCTGTGATAATGTAATAAATTCAGTATAATAAAAATTAATAAATTTATCATAAAATTGAAAATTTCTCCCTCAAAGTATACTTTGCTACTAAAGTATACTTTGCAATGTTGGTGAAATAGGCTCCAGTTGCAGGTCCACACATTGACTAAACCTGTTCCATTGTCCTCTACTCAGTATATTCCATGTGTGAATATAGAGAATAGTAGGTTAGTGCCGTGAATGGGAAAAAATATCCGGCAAGGCTCAAGAATTTCTTTATTTCTCATCAGAAGTATATGTTGTGACCACTCATTTGAACCATCTCGCCGAGACGGTTCAAATGAGTGGTTACAACATATATTTTGGTTCAGAAATAAGGAAAATAGATAGAGAATAGTAGGTTAGTGCCGTGAATGGGAAAAAATATCTGGCAAGGCTCAGGAAACGGGATGGGCGAGGCTCTGCCGAGCACATCCCGTTTCCGTGCCGCGCCAGATATTTTTTCCCATTCACGGCACTAACCTACTATTCTATTTATCCCGTCAACACCTACTGTACAAATGGCAGTAAAATGCAAAAATATTATTGACTGGATATCACAAATGTTTCACGGCACCGTGTTTCACGGCACATACGCACTGTGTTGACGGGATAAAGTATAATTACGCACTTGTTAATATCGTTTGCCAGTCTGTGACAGTGGAGGGGTGGCAAACAAAGTTGACACTCAATTGTAGAGTTACTGATTTCGTCAGATGCATATATATGTTCTATAATGTTACTTTGACCTCTTTAGACGTAAAAAATCACCAGAGTATCGGCAGACATGATTGGGTTTAACACATTTTCGTATTGTATTGTTCTTGATTGATCATCTGGCGAATTTACAGTACAATTTTATTTCTACATGACGATAAAATGCTCGACGCGCAAGGATTTTACTGACACAGCGATATGTGAGAGCTATATAACTGTTGTATGGCCTCATGTTGGTGTTTCCTGGGTAGTTCATTAACACGCGATAGTACGATCGTAGATCAATTACTAGTCCGCTATTGTGCTGCCGTAGATCAATTACTAGTCCGCTATTGTGCTGCCGTAGTACGATCGTGTATCAATTACTAGTCCGCTATTGTCCTGCCGGAGATCAATTACTAGTCCGCTATTGTGCTGCCGTAGATCAATTACTAGTCCGCTATTGTGCTGCCGTAGCTGGGTAAAATGGGCGTACTTTATTTATGGCTGTGACTGGAGAAATTGGGCTTTGTGTTTTGCGACCACTGTAGATCCAGATCAGCCTGTGCATCCGCACAGTCTGATTAGGATCTGCACCGTTCGCTATTCCATAAATAAAATATCCGGCATGTTTGTTTAAGTAATAGTTATAGGTACTATATTAAATGAGTAGGCGGAGCCTCTGGTTTTCAATGCGAGGCTGCAGTTATTGTGAAAATAAATGATTAATTTAATATATACATGTATTGTTGAAACGGTCACAATATGATGTTAATTCGGACTGACGAAAACAATCATAATGCGGTAATTTCGTTTGTGGAGCAACTAGGGCAAACAATGACAAGCAATGTAGATTGTTATCAAGTTACATGAGTGTGCTATCTTATAAGGAGCTACACTGGTCACAAATCCCATAAGCCCCATTTCCCCGGCACAGCCACATGTATGGCCAGTCTAGCTCCTCATATTCTGGGGGCCGTTTCAATAAACTGCGTATGACTAAAATGTTCGTAAGTGCAAAATTATGATTGTCTGTAAATTTCACATTAACAATGTTTTCTTGTAAATAATTATTGGATTTACATTTATTGAGCATAGGCTCAATACATGTAAATCCATGAATTGATATTTTCAGACGATCCTATATTTGCATTTACGAACATCTTAGTCGTACGAAGTTTAGTGAAACGGGTCCCAGGTACATACATGTACATGTACGTGCAGACTGATACGGATCTATACTGTTTGTCAGACGCGTGAGTGGAATTTCACCGACCCAATATTTAACTGTGCTGGTGGGCCGTTTCTCTAAACTTCGTACGACTAAAATGTTCGTAAGTGCAAATTTAGAATCGTCTGGAAATTTCAATTGACTGATTTACATGTATTGAGCCTATGCTCAATAAATGTAAATCCAATAATTGTTTACAAGAGAACGTTGTTAATGCGAAATTTACAGACTATCATAAGTTTGCACTTATGAACATTTTAGTTGTACGAAGTTTAGTGAAACGGCCCCCAGACCCTGAACAGGCTGTTCTGTGTCTACACATTTCGCAAAGGGCCATAAATCACAGTTCTCCAGTAAGTCACTATAGTCTCTTTCGCGAAAGCTGCCCAAATTTTGCGGCCATAAACAATTAAAAAACAATATTTGTTTCGATAGTATTAAATTAAAGGAAAATTTAAGAATGTGCCTTCTTTTTATTTCGTGAAATTTGGTCAAATATTGATTTTATTGCGAAACGAAAAAACAATTTCCCCATATTAAATCCCCATAGACATCTTCACAGAGTGAAGATGTCTATGGGGATTTAACATGGGGAAATTTATTAGAATTTCAGAAATACTGGACCGATTTTTTAAATTTAACTTTTGTTTTCTTAGTTACATCATTTCCAAGCTATCTAACTAGGTTTCGGAGTCAATTACCAACATTTTTCGTTTTTTTGACTCCTCCCACAACTCCTCTACCTCTTTTCCCCCCATGTTAAATTCCCACAGATAAATCAATTTTTCGTAATAAAAACCAATATTTTACCAAATTTTACGAAATAAAAAGAAGGCTCATACTTAAATTTTCCTTTAATTTCATATTATCGAAAAAAATATTGTTTTTGAATTGTTTATATGGCCGTAAAATTTGGGCAGCTTTCGTGACACAGACTGTAAGTATTATAATAATAATTATGACAAAGCACCTTGATGTGAGGCCATACATAAATAATGTGATTGTGTAACACAATCTCCAGAGGCGGAAATACAAATTGAGACAGATTTAGCTCTGTCTAGTATATTTTTACATGCTGGTCTATGTCTAGAAATCTGCAGCAACTGTAGAAAAGCACTGCTCCCGTCGTCGGAATTAGACACATAGTGGCGAGACAATCCTCACAGCATCAAGCAAGATGAAACACAATAGGCAAAAACTGAATCCACATATAATACAATTCAAGAGGAAACACATGTCATGGTTTACAGTAAGCAACTTGCAATACAAAATATTCTACATGTTGTTCAAGTCAAAACATCGCACCTGTGGCGAGGTAATCCTCACAGCATCAGGCAAGATTAAACACAATAGGCAAAAACTGAATCCACATATAATACAATTCAAGAGGAAACACATGTCATGGTTTACAGTAATCAACTTGCAATACAAAATATTCTACATGTTGTTCAAGTCAAAACATCGCACCTGTGGCGAGGAAATCCTCACACCATCAGGCAAGATAAAACACAATAGGCAAAAACTTAATCAACATATAATACAATTCAAGAGGCAACATACATCATGGTTTACAGTATTCAACTTGCAATACAAAATATTCTACATGTTGTTAAAGTCAAAACATCGCACATGTGGCGAGGCAATCCTCACAGCATCAGGCAAGATGAAACACAATAGGCAAAAACGTAATCCACATATAATACAATTCAAGAGGAAACACATGTCATGGTTTACAGTAATCAACTTGAAATACAAAATATTCTACATGTTGTTCAAGTCAAAACATCGCACCTGTGGCGAGGCAATCCTCACAGCATCAGGCAAGATGAAACACAATAGGCAACAGCTTGATCCACATATAATACAATTCAAGAGGCAACATATATCATGGTTTACAGCATTCAACTTGCAAAAACAAAGTATACATGTTGTTAATGTCAAAACATCGCATCTATGGCGAGGCAATCATCACAGCATCAGGCAAGATGAAACACAATATACAAACGTTCCAGCCACATATAATACAATTCAAGAGGCAAAATACATCATGGTTTACAATATTCAAATTGCGATCCTCACAACATCAGGCAAGTTATGTGAAGTTCTAATTGTGAGAGTAGGTTAAGATAAATCCAGACTAGTCATACGCGTCATCAGTGTCAAACATGGCATCAAGTAGGCTCTCTGCTTCAGGATCTTCTGTTTAATCAGTATCAGGTACGTCATCCAGTTCCTCTATTAACAGATCAACCATTTCATTTTCAGTGACGATCTGCATGGTGGTTAAAGGCTCAGGTCAGCCCCATTGTACGTCGAAAGAAGATCGAAGACCTGGGGCTACACTTTTGTAGAAATAGCCCCATTCGTAGCTTGTTGATATCTGTAATGTCTGATGTGTTGTACAGCAAGCATACACAGTGTTCAAGCGTTTGAAATAGCTTTTCATCAACTGACTGAGACATTCCCAACTTCTGGAAGGCTTCAATAAACTCTGGATGCCGCTGGAGTGTTTTCAAAGGAGTAACTTTACCACGCCGAACGAAAGCACTTGTGTTATCACAGCCTGTAAAAGCAGGTAGTGCAGGCAATGCCAAACACAGTTGAGTTCCTATGCCTCCAATGACACCATGTATGTCAACCAGCCGCCTCTTGTTCCCAACTCCGGTATGTAACAGCAGTTGTGGTTTCAGCTTCTGTCCGAATTTCAACATCAAAACAAACACATCCGTGTCTGGGGATCTCACAATAATGTTGCTGTTCTCTGGTGTATGCAGTGCATGGTACGCACAATGCAGGATTAGCCGTGTATCCGCCTCCTCTTGCGATGAGTGCAACTCCTCTATCTCAACAGTTTGTGTAGTCTTACCATCAGTGCTAGTTAGCTTCATACATTGCTCCCCGCTTACAAACTGAATAGTCTTGCCGATCATCTCTGGAGCGTATTTATCTTGCATCCATTCAGACATGAGAAGTCTAATTAGTTGTGTTTTGTTTGAATTGTTTGACAAGAACAGTTTCCAATCTCGTGGAACTTTTGTGAGAGGTCCTTTTATAATGTAAGTCTTTGATGTACCCCTGCGTAGTCGCTCAGATGCTTTTATTGACAAGTCTTGGTATGTATCTGGCACAAAATCAACACGCTCAACTTTCGGGAGCTGATGATATATGTTATCTGCAAGATCCGCGAATGTGTTTGGCAAAGCGGTCTGCATGTGTAACAGTACATTGCCGTCAATAATATAGCTCACTTGACCCGTCGGGAGGTACATCAACACTATGTGACTGTCATTCAAGCTGGTGCATGCGTTTAGCTTTATCAGTTTTTGCTGGCGAGCCATCCGCAGTGGCGAGCGACCATGGAACAGGTCCCAATGGGTAGCTAAGCACCTTTTCCATGTCAATGTTGTGTTTGAGAGCAAGTGAAATTAGCTGCCCAAATATATTTCGTTCAGCTACTAACTCCTTTGTCTTTCTCTGCGTACCAGTGAGCTTCACAGCTTTAGAGAGTGATGCAAATGTTTTCAGGCGCAACTGTTTTATTTGTGCATGAAAGCTGACTGACTTTTCAACAAACCGCTCCTGGACAAAACGCGCAAACCTTTGTTCACAACGACAAAAATACCCGAAAGGGCCATTATATAATACCTGTTTGGCGGCCATTTTGAAAATAATTACCGTTGATAGCACACCAGAAATAATGCAAATCGATGTGAAAAAGGATCTGCCATGTGAATATGTTGCTACTGACATGATTAAAGTGTAGGTAGCTCATCGTGAGGTGAAAAAAAATGTTGCAAGCATAAACAATTAAGTATTTTGGCGGCCATTTTGATAATTGTGGCTATTTGAGGATGGTATCCAATATAAAACTTATTGTAAGTCATATTATACTCAATTGGTGAAAAAATGATATCGCTTAACTTGGAAGAACGTGATTTAAATGACACATATCGGCCTGAACTAAAACCACCCAGTTTTGTATGGCGGCCATTTTGGAAAATGGCCGCCATTTGTTCATCCATCGGCTTTGTAGGCGCAGACAATCAGGTTTGATAGACAATAGGTTACTGAATCCGAAAATCATACTGACCAAAAATCCCACGGGGGGGGGGGGGGGGGGGGCCGGGGGGTTATTGGTGGCTCAAGGTCTAATACGAGGCATGTAATTACCATCTTGGAGTCGGATACCTTAGGTGAATTGTATATTATTTTGGAATGAAATTAGGGATACTATCACTTCAAACAAGGTCAAGGTCAACTTTGTCGGCAATGCATAAACTAGCTCGTAACTATCGTATTGATCATTGAAATAGCATTACTGCATGAACAATATGATTTTATTTAAAACCTAGATAAATAGCGACGACGCGCCATCTCAAATACCATGCGCTATTTTGACCTTAAGGTGACCCATGAAGGGCACAGCTCGATTGTGATTATTTTGTCCCAATCGGCATTCACTAAGAAACCCACAAACAAAGTTTCAACAGTGGACAACATTAATGAATGAAGATGATTGTGGAACAAGATTTGCGATGGACAGCCAGCCGGAAAGACGGACGAACTCACGTGACAATAACTATATACCTAACTTTATTTCAAAAGCGGGTATAATGATCTTGGAAACCCGAAGAGTTATTCAATATAATGAAAGTCAATATCAATATCATTATTTAATATCAGACATCAAGTCTAAAGAACACCACATTGAGAACGGGACAAAAGCGACTATAATATACATGTCAATGGTGAGAGAAACTGCCATTATTATTATATTATAATACTAATTATATATTTACATAATGGAATACAGAATACATTACATGGGATAAATAATGTACATACACTGTGGCGGAGACGATCTCCACGGCAGCAGCTACGTACACATATATTATCGCATATATTCTGATAGTTAAAGGTTTATTCCGATTACCTATTACTGAATCAAATTATTTGAGTGTTCTTATTCTGCACACGTGGGAATGTAACTAAACGAAACATTGCTATTATTATAGAAAAGTAATATGACATGGAAATTTATCAAAATAAAATCCCAGGGCCCGGTTCTTCAAAACATCGGTTAGCTTAACGGACTGTTAAATCCTTAACTGAATGGTTAAAATCTCTGTTAAAACATCAGTTAGCTTAACGGACTGTTAAATCCTTAACTGAATGGTTAAAATCTCTGTTAAAACAGAGATTTTAACCATTCAGTTAAGGATTTAACAGTCCGTTAAGCTAACGGATGTTTTGAGCAACCGGGCCCTGATGATTAAGTGACTATTATACATTATGGTTAGTGGTATAAACTGAAAATGTATAATATAAGGTTCGACAATGTCCAGCCATGGTAAACGTTTGCCGTAGCACGCGGGAACTTCAAACAGTTCCCGACTGCCACGGCAAACGTGTACCCACGGCTGGACATGGTCGAACGTTATTGTTACATTTTCGTCGGAAATATCGTCCAATTTGAGTCTTTTGTGCAGACACTGAGTACGAGGAGTGCACATGACTTACTTGCGTCTGTGAGAGTGGTCCAGAAAGGGAGCCATTGCTTGCTGCACTAATCATGTTGAAGCCAAATAACGAGCTATGTTTCGTGTTAACAGTATGCCGGCTGGTTAATTGTTGGAATGGCAAGCGGTGCAGCTACTGGTCAGACTGTGCAGATGCACAGCCTGATCTGGACCTACACTGGTCACAAAATAATAAACCCCATTTCTCCAGTCACAGCCACATATACATGTATGCATTTCTTCACAATATTGCGAGTTTCGCATTTGAAATTTCGAATAGATACAAAATTGCAACTGTTCTGGAGTTTAATCTTATATCTTTGTGTTAACAATTGCCGTAATATATACACGGAAGTGTCTACTCGCAGCCAAAGAAATTGCAGCAAATCACGTACATCATTCGGAGTCTGAAGCAAAGTGATGTAATGGCATTTCCGGAAATTATTCACGCTATTCACCGCTGGCTTTTCCATTAACACCCTATGCAATTTTACAGGGACTGCACTCCGCAACGGCGTCAAATGTTTCACGCGCCGGATTCCTGACGAATTCTAATTAAGATATTTGTCTAATACGGTTGCCTTTGGTGACGTTCAAACAAACAGTAGTAAAGACAGCGGCTCTAATGTTAAGGCATTTGTGTTAAGATGCTAACACGGTATAATCAAAGTACTGAAACAACTGAAACTGTATCGCCAGAAACAAGAAGTAGGAAAGTGTGCCTGCCCCACACTGATGATGCTCCCATTGGCAGCCTTTATAACAATATTGATCCCTAACAACATACCAGATCACGTAGCCCATACCATATTAAGGGGCATAACTTGATTCAACTCTCAGATACACTTTACGAATGCCGGAGGGCCAAACCAGGTGCAAAAAAACTATAATTCCAGCACAAAAATATTTACACAATTCCCTAACATTTGATTGGTCCGTTGCAAGTCTCCGTCCAAAATTTATATCCCAGTAAACTCCATGCCGAATTACTTTCCGTAACCGTCAGGCGCAGTTAAAATAATTCTTAAGAAAACGGAAAATAAACACATTTTCTTGATGAATTTATTTCAAATGCTGGAATTATAAGGAATGAATGGCCTTTTTGTGGAATTTATCGGGGATATAAACTTGGAAAAGTCGCGGGAATACTGGACGAGGCCTTCCGGCCTTCGTCCAGTATTCCCGCGACTTTTCCAAGTTTATACCCCGATAAATTCCACAAAAAGGTAATTCATTCCTATAGTAAAGGTTGAATCCCATCGTAATGTTTACCCTTCACATTCGTCCCAACCAAAGCAATTTGAAGTTGGTAATAAAATAATGACCTTAGTTGAACCACGGGTCACCATATAACATATCTGAAAGAGCATCAGTGGTCGATAAATTCTGTAAAGTTTCGTTCAGATCGGCTTGTCAGTTCATAAGAAAATGGTTAAAAAGAATTTGACCCACTTTTGGGATGGCAGCCGTCTTGGATTGCGTGGCACTGCAATGTTTTATTAACTTTGAAAAGTCTTCACCAAAGAATCATATCTGTAACATTTGACAAACATCAATTTGAAGTTGGTAACTAGAGAATGATCCTTTTACCTTTCAGCGGCCATCTTGGATGACCTAATGATACGATTACAATACAAACATTAATGGGGACAGTGACTTGATGTAATTGAGAAAGTACTTACAATTACATATTTTTAGATTCAATGCGCTTACTAGCCAAACGTTCGTCGGCAGGAAATGAACAGACAGTACATTACTCTTACTTCGAAGACCATTCATCATTTGCTTCGGTGCCCCGTTTCACTAAGCTTCGTACGACTAAAATTTTCGTAAGTTTTTGCAAAATTATGATAGTCTGTAAATTTCACATTAACAATGTTTTCTTGTAAACAATTATTGGATTTACATTTATTGAGCATAGGCTGCATATGCAGCCTATGCTCAATACATGTAAATCAATAAATTGAGATTTCCAGACCATGCTAAATTTGCACTTACGAACATTTTAGCCGTAAGAAGTTTAGTGAAACGGCTCCCTGCTCCGTTACCGTTACAGAGGCACGGATGGTACCGGTACCAACCACGGCTTATCGGGTTCGCCCAAAAATGACAGCCATGGTTAAAGGCCCTGAACGGCTCAGTATTACAATTTTCCGATTTTTTCAAACACAAAAACATGTTTGGCAACTGATTTAGTACACAAAACTAACATATACTGCCTAATAGATACATCTGAAGTCTTGAGATTTACATCTTAATCGCAATTTTTAAGACAACAAAAACTTGTTGTGTGTACCACTCAGTGCAAAATGTCAATATTGACAATTTCATTTCCGTAACCCAACGGCTTCGGCTCGGAAGCGAATCGATAAACTCCGACTATCAGAATTCATCGGCCGCGAATCGCGTAGTTGAGGAGTTGACCCGAGCGTCTATCGGAAAATCGATCGGGCTTTGAAACACGCACCTGCTGTTTGTGTATCAACAAATATTGATATTTTCATTGACTACAAGTTCATTTTTGTACCAAATCAATGCAAACAGTTTCGAAGTGTGTGTAAATAGAAACCTGTTGGATTTATGTGTGGGAAAACCCAATAGGAGGCCAAATTCGGCAACTTGAGCCGTATAGGGGCTTTAATGTTTCGAAAAATAGATAAATAAAATGGCGATACCTAAAATAGTAACATACATCGGACGCTGACATAACTGTATCTAGCTACACAGTAAAAAGCACTGTGGTGCAGGCAACCATACCTACCATTGTGTGTTCCACTTTGTTCGGCCGATCTAATATTTGCAATTAAACACACTCAATCTAAAAAATATTCAAATCTAATTATAAGTTCGAACGACGAACACACATTGGAAAGTGACTTTGAAAAATACGGAGCCCCGCAGGGTATGGAAAGTAATATCCGCCATAATTATATTAGGCTTGATGCTTGCTTGCTGATGACACTCTAAGTTCTATCCGTCTTATTACAATTCTATGTGGCTTGATGCTTGTTGACTGGTGCCATTACAACTTACTTTCATGTTATTTTATTCGTCATTCGTGTTTGTGACATTTGAAATCTTCTTGGTTGTAGTCTAAATTGCATGTGTATTTGTCTTGATGCTTTATCCATTCGGACTGTTTGTGTCGATTACATTCTAAGTGACATCCGGAGTTCCATTATTGATTATTGTATCGCTGTTTTGCCTTGCGTTTTGTTACCTCGATAAGCCACGCCCCTCGACAACAACAATTGCAACAGTAATTTGGGAACAACCATATGACGCCAGGTGCGCTGCTAAAACTTAAAATAGTTCTCCCTAAAATGATTTAATATGCTGGTACCCGTCCTACAATGCGTTGCTCTCTAAATTGGTTCCATGTCCCTAACGGTGTTGATGTAGATTGATTCCGCATTTTCTGTTGCGCCATGCTTAGGTTAAAAGACACCAAATGGTTTTACTGTATAATTTAACCGAATCCCAGCCAGTCTTTCCTACTTTCACTATTCGTATGGATGTTGTGGGACCAACCTCGTCATGTCCCCCAATATTGTTTATATTATTTGGCCATGGAAACTCTGTTTACATCATGTGACAAACAGGCTCAGTGTTTTCTTTTAAATGCTTCAAATATGCTGAAAACTGGTGTTAAAAACACCCCTTTTCTAACCTTAAACCTAGAGTGTACATACCAGGTTATAATATAGGGAGACATGTTTTTCTTTATTCTTTCAATCTGACATTTTTCTGGCAAAATGATTACCATTACCAAACGTACTGATTGACATTATTATATTTTTTAAATCAAGCGCGAAATGCCAGTTTGATATCAGGGGCGATAACCGTGGTTCCTTAAAATGATAACGGAAGCAACTATTTATTCCATTTATTTATTATTTGATGTGCAATATCATACTTTATGATATGAGCCGCGTCGCGAGAAAACCTGTCTTCAGGAGTCTGACGACGTCACAAGATATAACGTCGTGAACTTAGCTCACGTAATTTCAGCCGAGATTTCCAATTATCGAAGTTTGTCAGACCGCCATGTTAGGTTTGTTCCGTTGTGTTAAAGATATGTGTTTTTCATGTTCCGTTATTTTGACATATAATATTTTCTTTGACACAGTTTGCAGATAACTGTCCACATTAACCATGTTAACTGCTATCGACTACCATTTACAGGTGAAAACTCTGTGTAAGCTACATTTTGTATTTACATACAGATGGTCTGCAGCATATTTGTAGACCGTTGTAGCCTGGGCCCGGTTTCCCGCACAACTATATGTTTCAGATCTGGTTAACTCGACGCGAATTTTCAGTTTATTGCTCAATTGTTTCTTTCTAATATACATGTAATGTATACAATTAACATTTAGCGCAACCTTTACCTGCAAAAACAACAAAGCCATGGATGTTACGATGTCTCATCTGTGCATATGCACCGTCGGATCAGAACATAGGATGTCCGCCATTCAGTCACTAGGGAATCCTTTCTCGATTACCGACCTGATATGGGTCGCCGATCTTACATTTATTGCAGATATTGTGAGGTCCGTTTTTTTCAGGACGATGTCGTGAACATTCGACATTTATGTTGTCAGAATATGAAAAGCTTAAATCTGAATGCACACTGATGTGTGTGTCATATTAATACAAGAAATAGATACGGTGGGATGATATTTCAAGGTAACATATGTTGGAGACATTAGTATCATGGAAAGTGATCTGCACCACTTGAGGATATTTTTTATTTTTTATTGCAAAATGACCCCCTTTTCTGCATAATGGAAGTCTCAAACTTAACATGAAACAGTTCATTTCAGTTACTTAGAGGGTTACGTGCTAATTGTCAAAGGTGGTAGCAGCATTGTCAATGAAAAAATAGCAGTATGGACAAACTTTTAAAAATCTAATATCACATCCACAGGAATCTTCGGAATGTCAAATACTTGGTGGATTAACTGTACAGTTCGTCATAGACATGCACAGACGGACGGATGGATTGACGCATCCACACATGCACAACGTGTGATTACTGGCATTTAATTAATTTAATTTATGAAGTATCTCCACTATGTATCACAGTATATTATAGTACACATATGAAGAAAAATAAAATACAAAGTCCTCGGATTTTTATGAAATACAATAGTGTGTATTTTGATAATATAAATAGGAAATTTGCATTATGGAAAGCAAAAAAAGATATAAAGCTTCCTGAAACATCATCAGGGCCGTAACCAGGAAGCCAAAAACGAGGAGGCATTGATCATGCACCCCCCCCCCCCCCTCCACCCACACACGGAAAGAAAATTACGAGTATTTATTATGAAATCTAAAACATATTTACAAATAGAGCAGATTCTGATGACACGACTCGTTATGAGTTGGGCCACCTGTGTCTACACGGTTTTGTTGAAACTTTCGAATTAACTCGGGTTACCACATCTTTGACACACTTCCTGGTGTTGTTTCTGTATTAACACAGCTCGTGTGCAAGGTATGTTCATGAGGATGTGATAAATAAGTTTGATCACGTTTTTGTATGAATAATATCATCTAGCATTACAGGATCCGGATTCGGATACGGATAACAAAACGTCTGATCGAATATCAACATGATTAATGTAAGACACTATTACATAGGGTACATGTGTATCCGTATGTATTGCGATCGAGCGGGATCATTTGGCCCGCCCACGACCCCCCGTGGTGCGGACGCCTGTGATTGACAACTTAGAATCGCGTCGGACAGTTAGCCACGCCCCAGATCCCCTCGATGGGCACGTCCGTAGTGATATCTTGGAATAACCATAACAACAAAATGCATTGTGTTACTAAACGTTTAACTGGCATACGCAACACATAATTGAAAATAATATTATGAAAAACTTGCACTGCACAATATCAACAACGGTTGTTCTACGTACAAAAATACATCGGATTATTTTGTTGCGCGTGATTTGCCCCCATTTGCAGCACAAATCGTGCGGTCATCGCTAAATTTAGTAACAGAGTTAACTCCCCTCCGAATTACTCTCCGAAACAAGCGACGCGTTTGTTTAAACACACAAACTACATCAAGTTTGACCTTCCGACAGCCTATTTTTAAACTCACCCGACACCTGTGCGAAACAAAACTCGCACGTGTAGGTCTAACTGATGTTTAATCCTCATTCTCTCTCTCTATCGATGGATCTACAGTGGATTTTAGTGACATTCCTGAATTCGGCCTGATTGACATTTGTCTATGGTGGCCAATACACGCCAACATGAGTGTCAATTCTACGTTCATGGAAGGGGGTCAATAAGTCAGTATTTAAGGTGATAACTTACAGTCAGGGAACACATTAATGACAGTATAACACTGCAAGTACTGAAATACGACAAAAAAAATCTAACAAGTTTCTAAACGTTACAAGTGCCCGCTATACAGATATAATCATTTAGTAATATTTATTTTACTGATAGTGACACGCGCGGTGGTATCAGGCTATGTTCATATGCAAATGAGGCATGATATGTTTTAATTATTTATACTAAAGAAATGCGTCACCTGAAAAAATAATATTTTCGACAGATTTTAAAGTATGATCATTGCACATCATAAAATAAATACAGAGATTAAAGAGTAATGTCCGTTAACATTTTAAGCAAACACGGTTATCGCCCCTCATATCAGTTGTGTAAATTTACGTCTGATATAACATGTATAATAATGCCAATCAGTACGTGGGATAATGGCGCATGAATGTTTATTTTGCCAGGAAATGTCTCAGATGATGTCTCTGATGTAAAGAACATTTTGTACCTACTGAGTGGGCATGTACCTTTAAGGGTTAATGAAACTGTAACACCAGCAATCAATCAAGCAATCAATCTAGTTTAATCTTGTAGTACCCTATGTTCAGTACTTTCAGTACTTTGATTTTTAGTTGAAATTAATATGAAAATAAGACACACTACACTGTACACTTATTTTCACGACCATGACTATTTGAAAAGCATAATAAAGGGGATTGAATAAATGTTGTTTATATCTGAAGTAACCTAATATGTTATACCTGAAGTAGCCTAATATTAGTCTCAACAGCAAATTCAAGATGGTGGCGAATTTTAAAATCGAAGTCGCTGTCGGTGCAGCTGAATTGTGTCCATTTTTACAGTATATGCGACGTAACCAATAACACGGACATGTCCATTATCATTGTAATGCTTATTATGACAACTGTGTAGTCTAACTCGAGCCAATATTGAAGCGCATCGTAAATAAATCAGAGATTTAATCCGATACAATACCGAATCTACAAAGCGTGGACGCCGCCATTTTGCTTTGAATCACGTCACTGGATTTGTGACGCATAGCGAGGGAATGACGTTAAAACATGACGTCACGCACGTTCAAGCAATTACGTTTAGTATGAGGTATGAATTAAATACATGATTAGTGCCGTAGAATATAAAATATATTCGGTTTCGCCCGACAACTTTATAGGGGCTCGCTAAAGCTCGCCCCAATAAAGCTGTCTAAGGCTCAACCGAATACATTTTATATTCGACGGCACTAACCATGTATTTACTATATATACTGTAACGTCGTTTGACGTGGCTTTTACGTGACGTCTCATCTGCTAAAAACGACCTACATAGTGGCGTTGTATTAACTATAATATCTTAATGAATATTTGCAGATATCATGATCAAATAAAAAGCATTCAATTCATCATACAAATACCATTGTCATAGTAACAAAATGTTAATTTGACCAAGAATTTCCCGAAGACAGGTTTTCTCGCGACGCGGCTCATATGTCGATACAAATATTTATTCAGCATTTAGTTGATATAAATAATTTAAAAATACTGCACCACTTGCGTATGAAACTAGCTTGATACCACCGCGAGTCTCTATGAGTACATTAAATATTACTAAATAATTGTATCTGTGTAGCTGGCACTCGTAATTTTTAAAAGTGGTGGACTAGTTGCAATTATACACTTATTTAAGTTCCATAAAGAAAAGTTTGTACCTACTAGGTGAGACCCCAGCTTCAACAATAATTAAATCTATATTTTAATTAGTCAATATCCAGAGCAGAATGGGTGCAGGTTATTGGAAATTAGGTCCCACAACATCCATAAGAAAAATGAAAGTAGCAGAGAATAGCAAAATGAGTGGTAACAGTCTACATTTTTAGGGAAAATCAATGGTGGTGGCCCACCTTAGTCAGATCCCGGACGGTTATTGGTTTGCATCGGTAACGGGCCAGTTTGACAGTGAACCTGTGTAAGTTACCATATGTGTAACTTACTATAAAAATGTGATTGTTTTCAATTACGTACATATGTAATTTAATTATGAGGATACATGTTTGTATAAAACACATTACTCGTCATTAGCATGAATAGTAAGTCAAACACCATACATACATATGCAATTTAGGTAATATAGGTTAGAGAATAACAAATGGTTCGAAATCGTCAAGACGGTAAAAGTAGTCCGATATGAACAAAATCGTGCGGGTGTTTTGAGGTCACTGACACAGTTTGCTTGCAAATTTTGATCCATTACTACCCAGTTTCACTTGAGGAACATGATGGTCATGTGATGTAAACAGAGTTTCCGTGGCCAAACAAAAAAATGTAAACAATATTGGGGGACATGACGCGGTTGGATTTTTCTGTCTTAGGAGTAAGTGAAGCTATTGTTTAATTCATGCAGAACCAGTACTGACTGGCTGCAGGTCATGTACAAGTGGGTCCCACAACATCCATACGAATAGTGAAAGTAGGAGAGACTGACCTTATTGGATGGGATTCGGTTAAAGTGTATAGTAAAACTAGTTTGTGTCTTCTAACCTATACTGTGATCATTTTTAGGTGAAATCTTACATCAACACCGGCATTGGAGGTGTGCCTCAAACAGCCAATCACATCTCGTACTATTATTTATTAGTAGTAGGATTCCTAACATTGACAGCAGTGCCATCTGGCGTCATAATGAGGCACTACTAACCAATATATTGCTTGCATCATTCTGCTTGTGGCTTGATGCTTTCTGCTTGCGGGTTTCCGCTTTCAGGACTCTGGCTTGATGCTTACTTCCTGTGGCATTGTCCTTACTGTTTTCGGCCTTATTCAACGTGCTAAGTGCTTGTTCTTGCTTTCAATTGCAAATGCTTAGTGCAATAAAACAGGGATACGAATAAGGACGTATCAATAATTGTAATGTAAATAAGACGAATGAACAAAGCAATCAGCAGAATGGACATGCAAGAAAGACAAATACAATTACAACAAGCAGATTGCAAATGTAATAAATACAAATGACGAATGAAATAACATGAATATAAGTTGTAATGTCATCAGCACGCAAGCATCAAGTCACATAGAATTATGGCGGATATTACCTTCCATAGTAGGGGACATGGATTTCTTTTATTAATTCGTTCCCACGAAATAACAATTCGTTCCCTCAATTTAACAATTCGTTCCCTCGAATTAACAATTCGTTCCCACCAATTAACAATTCGTTCCCACGAATTAACAATTCGTTCCCTCGAACTATCAATTTGTTCCCTCAATTTAACAATTCGTTCCCACGAATTAACAATTCGTTCCCACGGGTTAATTCGAGGTAACGAATTGTTAAATTGATGGAACAAATTGTCATTTCGTGTGAACGAATTGTTAAATCGAGGGAACGAATTATTATATCGTAGGAACGTTATGTTAATTCGAGGGAAAGAATTGTTAAATTGAGGGAACGAATTGTTATTTCGTGGGAACGAATTAATAAAAAAAAATCCATGTCCCCTGCGGGGCTTTTTTTTATTTGTTGACCGATTTTCAAAATCTAACTTTTGTTTTCTTAGTTACATGTATATCTTTTCAAGCTATCTCGCCAGGTTTCGGAGTCAATTTCCAAAATCTTCCGTTTTTTTATCCTTCATGCATGCATTTCCCATGGAGTGCTTGGCGTTGTTGGTGTGATACGGATATGAATTGAGTGCCTGTGCTCACTTTTTTCTTTTTCAACAAATGCGTAGCAACAAACACGACAAATTGATTCAGAATATGCCTGAACGGTGTTTGAATATATTTCGAACCAACACTGGTTACATATGCTAATGTCGGTTTTGCATTTTTAACACACCTACTTTACCTATTATGGTTCAATATGGAATTCACTGTGACCTTTGCCCTCGCACTTTATCGGACACAAACCGGTGATAACAAAACACAGAATATGTGAAACAGGTAAATATATGTATGTATTTATTTTATTAACGTGTCACATTTCTTACTTACAATATATTCAACAATAAAATAACTCACAATACAACATAAGAAACCCGGCCGATATCGACCATGGCGGTATTTATACAAGTAAAACAATGTATGCACATGCGTTTTCTAACGCTTATATAGTTACACATAAAATAAATAAATAAAAGTATTAATTGGATTTTTACATTAAATTGAAAATGCCTGCGTTCCGGAAGTGGCCACATATCTGTTATATCTGAGTGATTGGCGGTGCAGATTCAGATATATTCACGTGTTTACAATATACACGTGCCTTTATTCCTTTTCAATATTGATTTTGAGATTTATCATCTAGTCTTATGTAGTCGAGGGGTTAGAGTGACGGATGTCAATGACGTAGGTAGTGAGTTCGAATCTTAGTTTTCATCAATATATATATAGAATAGAATAATCGTTTATTGCTTAAACCATGTTGGCTCTTGAACACAATAGTAAGTAACAAACATACAAGCAACATGACAATGCAAGCAAGATGACAGACAGTGGACATGAAAAGTAGTGTATGTGTACACTAAATAGCAGCTTTGTAAATACAAAGTTACAATGCGAGGTGGAGAGAGAGAGAGAGAGAGAGTCAGAGTAATTTATATGGAAAATTCAGAATACACTTGAGAGGGTACCTTGAAATGTTGTCAATCGCCAAAGTATGAAAGAAAATGTCCACTACTGATCAGACATATGCACATAATACGAATTCGCCTGCGTATATCTATCAATGTATATAAACAGTTAAGTTGACATGTACATATATTTTTGTTGTCATATTTTATTATGTATTTCTTTTTTGTAGGTGTTACTCTCACAAATTACCTTAACTAAGCATGGAATAGTTTACATGTGGAACGTTAGTCTCACTTTGAAGAAAACTAATCTAATAACTAAATGCACATTTCATATGTGTCTACAGACCTCCAGATAAGGAATTAGTAATTGAGTACTCTCACTCCATCATTCTGAAGCAATCGGGTATTTCAAAATTTTAGTTGGGTAAAATAAAATCGCACTACTGTTTACACATCAACAGACCGCAATTATTTAATAGTTTGCTTCGAAATGAAAAAAATGCCTTGGCATTTCATTAGAATTGTCTCCTTGGAGACAATTCTAATAAAATACCAAGATGTGTTTTCATGGAAAATAAGAAAAATATGTTATATTTATGGTCTGTTTATTGTTTTCTGCAGCCATGTTAAAGGTACCACTTTTTGATACTCGCTACTTCTGATTTCAATTGGGTTTTTGGCAATTTTAATTGGGTATTTAAGCACATACGCAGCTTATCTAGAGCCCTGTCTCTACATGCAGAATCTGGGAGTATGTTCTCGCCGATCATTTCACATTGAGGTCATACAGCAATAGTGATCATCCTCGCCGTTTCACCTATTTCCCTCTCCAGCAATCATTCATAAAAAGAACACAATAATATCGACAATAGTAATGCGCTTTGTGAGGTTCGAACTCTCGACCAGATAGAATGAACAAAAGTTCTGCAAACGTATGGATATTCTTCCACTTTGATACCACTGAGCCACAATACATTTTCATTCTTGAGCAACTAGATACATGTGCACAATTATAGTGACATGCATGCACGTGCACTCTATCATATATTTGTATACACGAAAACGAGGATATGCTATGATAATACTCCTGGTTTACCTTTGTTTGGACTCATCGATTGACCTCAAGCAACTTATATCGTCTCTCATTTATACGGCTTCAGAGATAAAAACAATTACATGTATACCTCATGATGACTAGCGAATCTATTGTATCTACTGTGAACCATTATGTATGGTTGTGACTGGAGAAATAGGGCTTAGGGGATTCGTGACCTGTGTAGTTCCTTGTCAAATAGCACGCACCTTAGATCGCTAGCGATCTGGGCCCGTTTCACTAAAGTTCGTACGACTAAAATGTTCGTAATTGCAAATTTTGGATCGTCTGTAAACTTCAATTGATATATTTACATGTATTGAGCATAGGCTACATATGCAGCCTATGCTCAACAAATGAAATCCAATAATTGTTAACAAGAAAACAGAGTTAATGTGAAATTTACAGACTATCGTAATTTTGCACTTACGAACATTTTAGTCGTATGAAGTTTAGTGAAACGACCCCCTGTATTGCTTGTTATAAGCATGACGGGTATTCCATTCATGAAATGACGAACAGTGCAGATCCTGATCATACTGTGCCGATGCATAGGTTCATTCGGATCTACACTGGTCACACAATCCATAAGTCCCATCTCTCCAATCACAGCCACACATTCGTACACTACCTCTCGATACAATCACAGTTAACCCGTACACCGCTATTGTATCGTACATGTATGCTGTTTATTTTCTATTTTCCATTTTTATCATCAAAACATGCATTGACAGCACTTTATAATAATTTACAACATGCTTTGACAGCACTTTAGAATCATTTCCATTTGGAAATGATTCTAAAGTTCTGTCAAACCATGTTTTTTATTGAGAAATAAGGCAAGATATAACAGCAACAGTAGATGACAAGTTGTGTGTGTAGCGGTGTAAGGGTTAAGGTAATACAAAACAATATTAACCCTGATGGATGTACAGTTCAAAATAATCAACGCATCATAACCACTGTCACACAAATATCTAAGTCATTTGACCTTTACCTTGAACACAGGGGTCCCATAGGTGGAATATAACATGAAAATCTGGATGATAACAAATACGGATTAGCTCAGTAGGTAGAGCGTCGGACTGCGGATCAGGAGACCCCGGGTTCGATTCCCACCTAGACCTGCTCCGAATGGCCGATTCGGCGTGTCCTTGGGCAAGACAACTTCGTGCTAGCCTAGTCCTATTGGATGCGGACTTAAATAGTCGGTCCCGATATGCAAGGTCATCGAGCCATTGTCGTCGTTAAATCAAAGCATTTACATTTACATGACAAATACGCATATGAAGTTTGAAGCCAATCCGACTTATGGTTACAGAGATTCTAGGTACCCGAAAACGTTGACGCACATTTGATAAAACCTTAATGCCAATTTCGAAGCTATTTGACATTGACTTTGAACACAGAGGCCACATGGGTGGGTTATAACATAAAAACATATGGATGATAACAAATACGCATAGGAAGCTTCAAGTCAATACGACTTACGGTTACAAAAAAAATCAACGCAAACATCTATGTCATTTGACCGTGGCCTTGGATAAAGGGACCGTACATTCAACATAACGAAATGAAGCTTTCAAATGTACAAGATATACATCTAAATGTCAAATAAACACAATGATACGGTAAAATAACGAATTTCTGCATGTATGTGTTCTTTATTAATACTTTATTGATACAGCTTTGACAGTTTTATATCGCTAACATATATCAAACACGCCGGATAACCGATTGCATGCGTTACATTAACGAGATGGGGTTAAATTGGAATGGAGCGGGGTAGCAATTTGTTTCTACTTCCAACAGAGTTACCATTATAAACAAAATTGCTACCCCGCTCCATACCCTGGGTACCAATTTTGTTTTTACTTCCAACAAGGTTACCATTAGAAACAAAATTGCTACCCAGTTCCATACCTTATATTATGTAGTGTAACTATGTTGGAGGATGTATGCAATTATGACAGTCATTGAATTCGTTGGCATAGTAACAGGCTTGAGATCAGTGACACAGACATGCTTCGTGTGAATAACGGTGCATACGGGACATAATGAAGGGGACGTATAATTTTTTTTTTTATTAATTCGTTCCCACAAAATAAAAATTCGTTCCCTCAATTTAACAATTCGTTCCCTCGAATTAACAATTCGTTCCAACGGTATAACACTTTGTTCCCTCGAACTAACAATTCGTTCCCTCAATTTAACAATTCGTTCCCTCGAATTAACAATTCGTTCCAACGGATTAACAATTTGTTCCCGTGGGAACGAATTGTTATTTCGTGGGAAAGAATTGTTAAATTGAGTGAACAACTTGTTAATTCGTGGGAATGAATTGTTATTTCATGGCAACGAATTAATAAAAAAAGAATTTTACGTCCAATGCGGGGCTCCGTAAAGATAACCTCCAACCAAGCACCAACATACAAATTTCCAAACGCACTAAACATTTACTACATAGACAAGGGTATATAAGTAGACCTATTAGTTAAGCGGCCCTCACATATCGGTCGTGGCACCCGCGCGACTCCTAAAACAGGCTAAAACAGGCAGTTTCGCAAGGCGTCCGGCCGGACGCGGCCATATTTCTACGGGCATCGCTGCAATTTTTAGGGGTCGCCCGAACCCCGCGGGCGTCAAAACCTGACTCCCAAATCTGCCAAGGGCGATTTTAGGCCGTGACAAGCCCGTAGAAACGTCGCTAGGGCCCCGCCCGGCGGCCTGCCGGAAACCGACCGGTGATCTGACGGCCGCCTGAAGATTTATACAACGCATCTATATATACATGTACGCGAGACGTGGACGCCGGGGGGAAGCTCGACATCAATCGCCAGTCGCCCGGCCGGCGTTCAGGACGCCTACCGATCTGTTCTTTAAACAGCCGGCGCCCGCCAGATTATCTAGCGGCGTCCGGTCGACGCCCTGGCGGGTGCACTGTCTCCACTGCGATCCAGTGTGCAAAGGGCACCACCCGAGCCCCATCTAATATGTGAGGGCACACGTCGCAGACATGAAATTTGCCCGATTCATCCACGGGCTCTAAATCCCCCCGCGACTCCTGCGAATAGAAAAATCGCTCCGACGCCGGCTGATATGTGAGGGCCGCTTAGGCAAGATTCATTTGCCAACCGTGGCGTAATACAATCCGGATTTGTTTCTGATTCCGTTGTGGGTTTGTTTTTCAATTAGTGTGACATTTAAACTAACGAAAAGATTGTGTTGTAATTACAACAAAAACAAAACGACGTGTTTACGGCACAACATACGTTGAACAAAACGACAAGAAATGTGTTTTAAAGAAACACAGGCATTTAAATAGTCGGGTATTTAAACGGACCAATCGTTTTCGCGTACAGAAACAACCAAACGACGTTCGTTTTTACCAGAGCGTCTCCGTCCAAATGAAGACACAACGACTTCACCACGTGGTGTATTCTTACATATCCAAATTCTCATAATGTCGGCAGATATTTTTTTCGAAAAACATTATCACTGAAACGGCTATATTTACTATTGGTTGTAACAATTGAGTATTTACATTTAACAATTAGTGAGAATTTCAATGAGGAACTCGACATTCGCTGAAAATAGACAATGCCATTTAAGGATTATTGTTTACCGCTCACGGATCTCCGGAGGAAAGACAATTTGGTCCCAATTATAGGAAACAGTTAATTATCCCAACATGGTTGCATGGTTGGCTCCGATTGGTTGATTTCAGAAAGCATTTTGCAATTCGCTGTCAGTCGTGTAAACACTTTTGCAACGCGATGTAGTCTAAAATGGGAACAAAGGCGGTTACTGCATTTTAAACATATATTAGATCAAAATACTGAAAGTACTGAGACGGTTATCTTTAGAATGTGTTGAAGGTAAACAATATCTGAATATATTCATAAGAATATACAGGACACTAGGCAATATAACTTAAATAAATGTTGCCAAAATAATGGTATTATAGTCCTTAGGAAATAATATAACAAACAAAATGGTTACAATTGCTAAACCATTTCCCATTTACAGGTTATGGTGGCAGTACTTTCAGTATTTTGATTATTCATGTTGTACATAACTATCGTTTTCACTTCGTTTTCCATTCGTTTTCATTTGCTTCGTTTGGGAACATTCAACAGATTTTCGCTGTACTTAAGCGGGTGCAACACGATGCGAATTACAAATACAGTTGCGCAGTCGAGCCCAGTTCCGAGCCAGTGATTGCCGAAGTCGTGGTATGCGAGTCACATATATGAACGGATTTAGTGCTGAGTTAAGGAACAATATTGCGGCCAATAAAAACTTCGTTTTCCGTGACATCAAGACGTTTGCGTTGAGAGCTTCTATCAGCATCATACAGGTATATGGTGTGATGAACACATTCATAGCGAGTAACAACATACCGATTGTAACTAGGACGGTTTTCTGCCATTTGTCAATTGTTTTTATTGCAATTATACCATGTCCCTGATGTTTCTCCCTCTCAGTGTAACATATACAACCAGTATGCGTATGTCTATGTACTCCTCCGTCTAACTCTTCAATGTCTGTCATCAAACTACATCCATTTGATCCATTGGCTCCAACACCCGGGTGATGCATGCCCATACCTGCTTTCGTAGACGACGTCTCATTCTCGTGTCGTGTCTGTGCTACTGGTGTATCCGTATATATCGTGCCGTTACCAGGACAATGACTAGACACGTCCGAAACGCCAGAATTCCCATCTTGCTTCGTAGGTACATCAGTGGTAGCAACTGTTCGTGTCGACTTGTCACACATGTCTACAATGTTGTTACCTAGAAAGATCACATTGGCCGCACATCGACCGTCAATGGTCTCTGTTCCGACACTATGTCTCCCGGTTATGTCACGCGTATATGACATGTCTTCGCTCCAACGAGGCGACACAATACCTGATCTTGTCAAAACACATTTACTTTCATCTGTGAAAGGTATATTTGATTCGTCTGATGTCTGGACATGTTGCATACTCTCATGCCATTTCAGCTCGGATTTGCTTGCAACACCCTGACCGATATTCAGACAGTTCGAACACGATTTATTCAATTTATTCACATCCCCAATACGTTCCTCTGGAGTACGAACACTGTCAATGGACCAGTGTAGCCACGACGTATCAGAGTCTTCTATAGTACCTCGCCCATGGATCAGTTCCAACTTCTCCGGAGATTCACTAGCCTTATCCACAGACTGCCGGCGCGACATGTGTGACTCACCGCTAAGCATACGACTACCGTATATACTCGAGTTACCAGACGTAGTGGCGCGCAGAGCCAGAGTTTGTAGATTAATTCCTGTAGCAGCGCCTAGTGTACCCCGCGGAGGCTGGGTTTTCGTGGAAACGTTTTCATTGCCATCTGCAGCGAGTGACATTTTCCGACTTCGCTTGTATGCGTTCGTGTACACTATTTTGAGGCGGATGCATGAATATAAATACGCGACATTCATTCCCAACAGCAGTGTTAACCACGTCCCGTTCAGTAACCCCATGGCACGTTTGTAATTACCATCGAACAACGTGTTTAGTGAACAATACGGCAGTATCCCGTCCTTCAAGCCATGGACGCCATACGTCCCAAACAGTACGAACATGGCAAGTATTGCCAGAATCCAGGGTATCACTAGATGTGTCGCTAGTCTGCAGTAGTGAATACGACGAGGTGCCGCTGAATCGCGATGCGCCAACAATACGCGATGTATACACAGCCCAAACATATGGAACAGGGACGCCATCTGTGGACAAAGCACCGATGACATCGTCACTACACACGAGCTGTAGTACGGAAACGAACCACTGACGTAGAAGGTCATTGTTACTGGAATCATAGATATTCCAATGAGTGCGTCAGTGACGCTTAATGTCACAATCTGTAGGTTCACAGCGTTCTTTACGCTATCGCGATCCGCAAGGAGATTGATAACGAGAGCCAAGTTCACGATAATTATCCAAGCGCTGATCATCCAAAGTACGGCCGCCAGTAACATCGGAGCCTCCTCGAGTTCTGTCGACTCCGTCGTGTTGTCGTACCAGGACGTGTTGTCAGTAAGGGCTACGTGCTCACTCACTGCCATTTTTAGTGACTGTCGGTATTGATGTCACGACAGTGATGGCGGTTTGCTGTGATTCAGACCCAGCATGTGTGACAACTACAACAACATTCGCCACATTGTCCAATTAGTAGCATCTGCAAGTACAAACAGAGTTGTCACCATTCATCAATGTTGAAAGAGCATGGGTTAACCCTCAGTACGCGGGAGACGAAACTTGTCGTCTGCTGTTTTTTATTTTTGCCTTAATCCGTAACAAAAAACCTGTTTTGACAGCACATGAGAATCGTCTCCAGTGGAGACGATTCTCATGCGCTGCCAGAACAGGTTTTTATCAAGAAATATTGAAATTAAAACATTTCCAGCAGACGACAAAATTTAATTCAGAGTAGTCAGGGTTAACCATTATAATGCGGGAAACGAAAAGAGTTGATGTTTTATCACATGTATTAATATTATTTTCAATAAAAACGTGATGTGACACTACATGTACTTTACAGAATGGTGCGAGGCGTACATGTATGTAGCGCTACTGCTGTCCGTTCGTTCATCCAATGCAGGTACAGTAAAACCTCACTAAACTGAATACGAAGGCAGTCTATGTGTCTGTAATTTTAAGGGTTGTATTGTCATCTATCTCTGATGAAACTGCCTGTTGACATTCACAAAGAACACATACATGTCTTGGCACAGTCATATGTTTGATTTGCAGTGGAACCTCTCTAAACTGGACGCCCTGGGGACCTCCCAGGGTGTCCGGTTTAGAGAGGTTCCACTGTACGTTTTTCAACCTTAGCATGGGAATAATTTGTTATACTCGTCAATTGTGACTGAGACTAGAAAAATGGGGGCATCTGAAGTGCTCGTTAGAAGCATAACTCGTGTTCCATTGATGGAATGACACACATTGCAGATCATGATCAGACTTTGCGAATGCAACGAATGATCTATATCAACATTGTGGTCGCAAAATACATAAGCCCCATTACTCCAGTAACAGCCACGAATGTGTTTGTCTTCACGGAACATCTTCATGTGTGGCTGTGACTGGAGAAATTTGGCTTATGGGTTGTTGCGACCAGTGTGACCAGTGTGGATCCAGATCAGCCTGTGCATCCGCATATTCTGATCAGGATCTGCACTGTTCGCCATTCCATCGATGAAACATCGGTAACGCTTACGAAATCAGAGTGTTTAATGGTTATCTAATTAATGTAACACAAATAGCTAGATTATATTTATTGCATAAGCACAGCATCATACATGTACACAGCGTGTTTTCTGCCGCGGTCTCATTGACATATTTATTACACAACAGTCTGGTTCACGAAACCTGCCCAAATTGTACGGCCATATAAACAATGCAATAACTAGTTTTGTTTTCTTGATAATATTATTTTTGTAATAGTATTTAAGAATGAGCCTTCTTTTTATTTCGCGAAGGTTCGTCCTATATCGATTTTATAATGAAAAAGAAAAAAATAAGTTCCCATGATAAATTCCCATAGACATCTCCACTCTGTGGGGATTTAACATGGGGATTTTTTTCCTAATTTCAGAAATAGTGGACCGATTTTCAAAATGTAACTTTTGTTTTCTTAGTTATATCATTTCCAATATATATAGTCATGTTTCAGAGTCAATTTCCAAAATTTGTCGTTTGTCGACTCATCCCCCAGCTGATCCACCTCCTTTTCTCCCATGTTAAATTCCTATAGACTAAAATAAATGTTTCGCAATAAAATCAATATTTGACCAACTTTTACGAAATAGAAAGGCTCATCCTTAACATTTTATAAAATCTAATATTGTTTTTGCATTGTTTATATGGCCGTAAACTTGGGCAGGTTTCGTGAAACAGACAGTTGTGCGATATTATTGTTAATACACTGTATTTTAAAATCGTTTATACATGTATAAAACTATATTTACGTTCCCACTTCAGTGTTGTTTTATTTTAGATAAATGTAAAATCATCTTCTTAGATATTTGGTTTCCACTTTAGCATGCTATTATCTATATATATATATATTACCTTTGTAATGTCCGCACAAAGCATACCTATCCTGTTGCTATACACATATCCTGTTGCTTCAATATTGTTTTAGTCTGAGAGTAAAACGTCAACATGACAGACAAAAGGACACCGTCATTCGTGATTGGTTGAGCTGACAGACAGCACAGGCGATCAATACGGGTTCTGTAGCCGATTTCACCAACATTGCAAAGTACACTTTTCTAGCAAAGTATACTATGAGGGAGTAATCATTTATTTTTCATGAAATGTATTATTTCATATAGAACTAAGGACTGCATATATTTGATGATTAAAAGTATGCAGAATTATTACACTGAATTTAGTATGCATTATCACAGCCAAAATGCCTGTGATAATGTAATACATTCAGTACAATAAAAATTAATAAATTTATCCTAAAATAAATACGCAGTTGTTGTTTAGCCCTGTTTCACATCCTCTTAAATGTGGCTGTGATTGGAGAAATGGGACTTTTTTTTGCGGCCATCTTTTGCATCTACGCAGTCTGATCAGGATATGCACTGTTCGCATTCCATCAATGAAACACCCGTGATGCTTCTAACAAGAAATATGGATTATCATCAAGCCACAGCAGTTTGTAGGTGTCTATGAATTTTCTTCCCACATTAACGTGTTTCTCCAATGCTACCATTTATACATTAAATGTAGCACATACACGATAATATTTTCCAAAATCGGCTGTCAGAACAAATGTTATTGTGGATTTCAATGTTGCACTGACGAACTTCTTAGTTGTACGAAGTTTAGTGAAACGGGCCCCTGGTCTCCAAGTACATCTGGCTGTGACTGGAGAAATAGGACAATATCATGTATGCTGTCTAGCTCCTGATAAAATAGAACACTATTGTAGCACGATAACGATATATATTGCTTGTTACTCAGAGAAGCATTGCGCGTGTTTCATTGATGGAAATGTGAACAGAGAAGATACTGATCAGACTGCGCGGATGCGCAGGCTGATCTGGATCTACACTGGTCTCAAAACCCTTACGCCTCATTTCTCCAGCTACACACACATCTGACAACAAATTTACATGTATGTTATGACAACTGGAGTGTCATTGTAGTGGAAATGTAGAGGAAAGCTTTTCAATTGCCAGAAAACAATCTGGAATCCTGAAAGGGGGCTCGGGCACCCATCCCTGAATCTGCCACTGCAGTATGAACAATTTCACTGTCTGCGATAGTCACGGTATATGGACTACAGAGGCGCTTGAAGCATCATAATATTGGTACGGCGAATCTACTGGGTGCCGTCGCTACCCAACCAAAGTGTATGTTGTTACCACTCAGTAGAACCGTCTCGCCGAGACGGTTCAACTGAGTGGTAACAACATACACTTTCTATGAGAAATGAGAAACATTGCAGAAAATAAATATTTACATTCCTAACATTATTATTTTGTATATATGTATTCCGAGTATTTCAATAAAAACATAGTTTTGTCACAATTATTGGTCCGGATCTGCCGGACCAGTTCCGACGCCCCTGGAGTAGTCACGGTATATGGACTATCAGTGGCGTAGTCAGAACCTGAAACACACCGAGGCAATAACATTGGTCCGGCGAACAAGTATTATGAATGTGGTGACAGTTATTACACGGTTGAAGTCGTGTTGTTTTAAACGTTTAATATGTTGTCAAATGTGAATAAATGTGACGAAAGTACCGCATCAACACTGGCAACTCCAGGTGTTGACACTACAATAACTTTTCATTAACTGCTAGTATAGTTTTCACAATGTTAGTATGGAAATTGCAAACATGTTAGGATTAATAATTTGGTGGGTTTCCACCAATGATATTTGTCTGTTCAATGGCAATCCAGGTGGAACAAGATTTCATGCAGGGACATTCAGTCTGTGGTTTCCATTCGTCTCATATTTAAGGGTGGGAATTGGCTCGAACACCTTCCATACCCGGGATATATAGCCCAGTAAAGAAGAAGGCCGATGGTCGTCGGTCTGGTTTATATTTCCGAATTTTGATAAATGTTGCATTTATAATTCAGGCTCAAAAAATGTGCTTCAAATATAGGAGAATCTATGCAGGCATGGTAACCTATAATTTGAGGCCTCCTATAGCACCCATCAGCTTATATGTGTGTGATATAGTATGGCTAGGTATCGATTAGAGATGATTGAGGGGAACCATTACTAGTTTACGTGTATTGTGCGTGTTGAGTGGCATACGGACTGGTCAACTGCAATTAAGGGGCAAGTGTACTATCTGAGTCACTAATGTCTAGCAAGTGTGCTCTACGTAATTAACTTATAGTTACATTCAGTCCTAATCCTAGCTAATCACAATCGAGAAGAGAAGAGAAGAAGAAAGTGATTTCTGACGGTATGGTATTTGACGTGCCACACTCACCCTACGTTAGTGTGCTGTATCAGAATGCTATATTAACCTATCATGATAACCGTGATTGATTATTTTGTGTTGTTAATTGGGTTTTATATATATATTTGATTTTGTTATTGACTAGCATTTATTTAATTTTAGTTTAGTTTTGAGTCACCTACCACACCGTCAGATTTTGGCCGAAATAGACAAATAAACATTAAATCGTTTGCTTTTTGTCTATATTGGAGTAATGCAGATTGTCAATTTCGACATGAAAAGCAATTACTCTTGGTGGAGGAAACCTCCAGTTCCCCGTAGCTCCGGAGTCCCTGTAGTAAAGCTAAAAAAATGCCTCAAAAGGAGGCGATTTTGCACAACTCCACTCAACCAGCTGACTACCTCACCCCATTGACTCACTCAATCACTTAGCCCAATACCATTGAATTAGTGGACCACATTAACCCATCCATACACCCGCCAACCACATACCCCATCACTTAGCCCAGCCCCCATTCGATCAATCACACACACACACGCACGCACACGCACGCACGCACGCACGCACGCACGCACACACACACACACACACACACACACGCACATACACATACACATACACATACACATACACATACACATACACATACACATACAACATACAACATACACATACACATACACATACACATACACATACACATACACATACATACACATACACATACACATACACATACATATACATACACACATTTTATTCGGCTCATATTTAAGGGTGTGAATTGGCTCGGACACCCCGGGATATATAGCCCAGTAAAGAAGCAGGCCGATGGTCGTCGGTCTGGTTTATATTTCCGAATTTTGATAAATGTTGCATTTATAATTCAGGCTCCAAAAATGTGCGTCAAATATAGGAGAATCTATGCAGGTATGGTAACCTATAATTTTAGCCCTCCTATAGCACCCATCAGCTTATATGTGTGTGATATAGTATGGCTGGGTATCGATTATAGATGATTGAGGGGAACCGATACTAGTTTACGTGATCTGTGCGTTTTGAGTGGAATACGGACTGGTCAAATGAAATGAAGTGGTGAGTGTACTATCTGAGCCACTAATGTCTGGCAAGTGTGCTCTATGTAATTAACTTATAGTCACATTTAGTCCCAATCCTACCTAATCACCATCGAGAAGAGAAGAGAAGAGAAGAGAAGAAGAAAGTGATTTCTGGCGGTATGGTATTTGACGTGCCACCCTCACCCTATGTTAGTGTGCTGTATCAGAATGCTATATTAACCTATCATGATAACCGTGGTTGCTGATTTTGTGTTGTTAATTGGGTTTTATATATATATTTGTTTTTGTTATTTACTAGCATTTATTTAATCTTTTAGTTTAGTTTTGAGTCACCTACCACACCGTCAGATTTTGACCGAAATAGACTAAATCGTTTGATTGTTGTCTATATTGGAGTAATGCAGATTGTCAATTTCGACATAAAAAGCAATTACTCCTGGTGGAGGAAACCTCCAGTTCCCCCGGTAGCTCCGGAGTCCCTGTAGTAAAGCTAAAAAAAACAACCTCAAATGGAGGCGATTTTGCACAACTAACACACATACACACATATACATATATATACGTACCACCTCAAAGACCCCTCGGCATCACGGCGTTCCATTGTTCTGTAAAGTGACGGGAAATGGACATGCATGGTTAGTGACAAAATGGGTCCCCCCAGTCAGTTTCGGAGATCAATTGTCAGTTGTCACTGGTCATGTCGTTTACGCCTACGAGTCGTGTTGTCCTGTCAATATTGTCAATGGTTGGCCACTGTTATTGGTCTTAATTATTAAAAGTATATTTAGGCAGATGCGAATAAAAATATGGTAAATGATTTGTGCAGATTTGCACGTATGGTTATCCCCACCCGCTAAAATACCCGCCCCAGTATGTAAGCAGTCACTACTTTATAAGTTAATAGATAGAGCACTATGTGTGCCTGCGCTGTTGCTCCTCTGTGGGCGTTGGATTTGCCCATATCACGTGGATCCGTCTCTGCTTGGTCTGTCTTGCCTCGTCCAACCCTCTAATAGCATTAGCAGGTAATATAACAATGTAACGGCTGAGTATCCATATATCATGTGCACGCACACTCGGCCCTCTTCACGGTCTGACATATCGGCATTGTGCAATAGGAGAATGAACTAACTAGGTTAAACTCACCGCCTCATCGTCTCCTTCATTTAATGCACATATTTCGACTGTATCGCATATATTAGTAAATTCGGAAACAAATGGGCCAACGGCCATTGGCCTGATCATTTATGGGCACATGCCCGGGTATGGAAGGTCTTCGAGCCATTTCCCACCCTTAAATATAAGAAATACATGCACTATGTGTCCGGTGGTCAGCAGACCGTATCGTTCGTTTTCCAGCGGGGGTCCCCGATTGGGGATTCCCTACCTGAAAGATCCCTTGTGTTAGTACCAGTCAACCCCACCCACCCGGACATTTCATAACGCTGTATATTTCGTAACTGCTCTACTTTAGACCTAAAAGGTGTGGTCATTCAGGCTTTGTAATATCAATAATTAATCAACATATTACCGTCAAAGCGGGTTATTACAAGGGCTAACTGCGAAATGCCAAACACGGAACAAAGAACGAGACATATTAGCTGGCTTGTATAACATATGTAGAGATGCAAACTGAGAGATTATATGTGGCATTGTTATCACAAATGATTTGAGACCCATTGTCAATATCACTGCAGTAATATACATAGATCTTCATAACTTTATCCAGAATGATATTTGTTTGATCATTAATTATAAAATACACATTTCTACAGAAACATATTTCAACAATGTAAGCACAATATTTGAACTGCATATTTCCTGCATGTTAAAATGAATACAAACATCAATATGATTGGACAAGTGTGACTATTCCAACAGATTACATGCATTTCTCGAAACATTTATAAAAATAATATGCATACCTATAATTATTTATATTATTGTGTTATTATTGTGTTTTGATTACAAGCACTACTATAATATTAATATACGCATACATATTGTAAAATGTGACCCATCATCTGGTTAAATTCTCATCATAACACAAGCATCGATCGTTCGTCGACCCAGCGGATCGAGGAAGTCTCGTAGGGAGTGCGGCTGCAGCATCCTTCCCACCCCATCTGGAAAAACTTTGAAATCTACATCGCATGTCCCGCGTTCTGGCTTTTCCTAGAGCAATATGTTTTTAAATCATAGAGAATTGCATAATAATTGACGATATTAAAATAATAATAATAAAACACCGGTGGTGACTATAAATATTGATACAACAGACACTTATTGATATCTGATCAAATAAAATGATCCATGTGTCATTTGAAGTCTATAGATCTACACACCTCATATTGTACCAAATATGTAATAAACTCATCGATTGCTTTCATAAGAAACTCGGCATAGCTTCGTGACTTATTACATTAGCATAATATACGTTTAATAAATATCATATTAAATCAACACAATCATAATGTCCTTTATATCTCAAAGATGTCATGTGAAGACGCGTGCAGCTCCGTATGAAGAATTTAATATGCGCTTATAAATGTTTTATAATTATATTAAGCCATGCACCCAACATATAAAAAAATAGCGCCTCCTGCTGTGAGACTGGGCATGCAGCAACTGTATGATTTAAATAACATTTTTTAATCAGGATCAGTGTAAGAAAGGGGATAAGTCCATTAGGGACTAAGCCCCTTTATTCCACTCCCACGGATCCCTGTATTTTTACCACTTACTTACTTATCTTATAGTCAAGGGTGGAAATTGGCTCGAAGGCCTTCCATACCCGGACATATAAGTCCAAAAATAGCCGAAGTAATTTTGAAGCAATTTAAGGTGTCATAAACAATTCAAAGTGAAATTGGCAGGTGCGCGTTAAAGTAGGTCAATATTCCCGACTATCGCTGAACTGACAACTTTATTGAAGCCTCTGATGAAGGGAGACGTTGACGAACCTCTGTTTCGTATCCACAACGGTCGCTATGCCTTCACAATGGAGATCAACTGGCGATACCAACGCAGGGAGCCAGCTCCGCCCGCCACGAGAAAGAAAACCTACAACCAAGGATTTGACGGGGAAAAAGAGGCCAGCAGGAGGGAAATGGCTGCGAGTACGCCGAGCCTGCCTTCACGGCGTGAGGCGGCAACCAGCCCTTCTGCACCTGATATTTCTTCATACTCCTCCGTGGTGATCGGCTCCACTCCAAGAACACCGCGGACTCCACCCAGGTTCAAGATGCTCCAGGATCAGGATCAGTCTCCAGACTTCCAGACGTCTTTGGATCCGATGGATGTGGGGTCCACCACGGGGTCACCAGTGGCCAACCATGCCACGACTCCACCACTGCCAGTGCCACCTACGCCACCTACATCACTTACGCCAACGCCACCAGATCATCCTTCCCTCGACTACACCAACCCGCCGGATGAACAACCTAGACTGGATATCATCATGCCAGACCCGGACAACATCAACATCTACATCGGCAACACAGAAGTCAGTGCAGTGGTGATGATCAGCCTACATACACCATCGTCGCACCGGCGCGCTGCCATGTAACCAGCGAACCGGCAACGTCGACCCGCCCAGGATACATGATGAGGAGGCTGCATGAAAGCATGGCACAAGAGGAAACGAAGCTCAAGCTCAGCGATCTCAAGTACCTGGTCGAAGTTTACCAGACGCCTCGCCTTATTGAGGAAATTGATCACTGGGTGAAAACTGGATCCGCCAGTTACTTCGACGGAATCAAGTACACCAAGATGTCCAACAGGAAGGCGATTGCCAAGATCATCAGGAGCATTACACCCATGAAGTCCATCGAGGCGTGTAGAACATTTTTGTTCGACGCCTACGACACTCTGGCGGAAGATGGCAGAAGGATGCACATCAACTAGTGCCCACAAGGGGAGACGCCCAGCAGGGCCACTGGTACAGGGGAGAGGCTGGTTCTACCCAGGATCCCCTTTCGACCCGGGGTAACCCGGGGGGTGGGGATAAACAAACCGCCCTTTTTAGGGCGAACACTTAGGCGCATAAGTCTGAACCCGTTCTAGGTCACGAATTGTGGCCGACAGGGTTGACCTACTTTAACGCGCACCTGCCAATTTCACTTTGGATTTTTTATGACACCTTAAATTGCGTCAAAATTACTTCTCTAAATTAGGCTATTTTTTTACTTATATGTCCGGGTATGGAAGGCCTTCGAGCCAATTCCCACCCTTAAATATAAGGTAAGTAATATAAACAAAAGCCTGCCTGGTTCATACAAACCCATCTAACATCCCCTTGTGTTTTACAACGTATATGTATAATCGGGTTCAATAGTACGATACAATGAATGTTTTCAAAATCTTGATTTGCCTTTCAGGCAATTGTGCTCAAAAGTTATTTTTACATAAATGTTTCACAATTTTCTGCACATATCTAGGACACGGTGTCGTTAAACTTGCGCGCCCACGTGCAAATGCTATATATTACCGATGGTATCACGGAGAAAGACGTCTATGGGAATTTAACATAGGGACATTTTTCTAATTTCAGAAATAGTGGATGGATTTTGAAAATTTAGCTTTTATTTTCTTAATTAGATCATTTCCAAGCTATCTAGCCATGTTTCAGAGTCAAACATTGTTCGTTTTACTCCTCTCCAGAGTATCCACATTCGTTTCCCCATGTTAAATTCTCATACATAAATCAAATTTTCGCAATAAAATCAATATTTACTCAAAGAAGGCTCATTTATCAATTTTGATAAAATTTAATATTATCGAAAAAAATATTGTTTTTGCATTTTTGCATTTTTGCATTGTTTCTATGGCCGTAAAATTTGGGCAGGTTTCGTGAAGCAGACAGTAGACTGTTCTTATCTACATTATGTCACAGGTGGAAGACTCGGACCAAGGACCCAATAATTGGCTCATTTGAAAAACACTACCCACCCACTCATTTCCATACATTATACATTACAGTGTTTTCAAGGCAGACAAGTTTAGAAAAATTCCCTAGACAGGCTTAGCATGCTCAAACACAACAAGTTTCGATTTTTCTGCTAACTTACGTCTCTGGCAACTAGATAAATTAGCCAAGTATTGGGTCCTAGGTCCGAGTCTTCCACCTGTGAATTACGTTTACACACATGTGAATAAAATGTCTATGTCTTTAGAGGCTATTTGTATTTTTGTATGACAATCATGTTTATTTCTATGACTTTCTTTCCGTTTCTAAGCATATTTAGGACATGTTTAGCCATTGTATCATCCATGTCACGCTTTAAAGGGCTGTGTTTCACGGTAACAATGGCATTGTTACGAAGCCCCGCAGGAGGCGTAGAATTATTTGTTTGTATTAATTCGTTCCCACGAAATAACAATTCGGATATACAGGCTGATCTGGATCTACACTGATCGCAAAAACCCATAAACCCCATTTCTCCAGTCACAGCCACAAATAGGTACTCAGACAACGGCAACGTTTTATTTGTGGCTATGACAGGAGAGATGGGACTTGCATGACATTTGTGGCATGTGTAGTTCCTGATCAAATAGCACATACATATAGCCTGATCACGATCTACTTACTTGAAAGAAGCGTGGCGTGTGATGTATTGCTCGAATGACTGATTTCATCAAAAGTGCAAAGTATACTTATCTAGCAAAGTATACTTTGAGGGAGTAATCATTTATTTTTCACGAAATGCATTATTTCATATAGAACTAACCGTTGCATATATTTGAGGATTGAAAGTATGCAGAATTATTATACTAAATTTATTACATTATCACAGCCAAAATGGCTGTGATAATGTTATAAATTCAGTATAATAAAAATTAATAAATGTATACTTAAAATGAAAATTTCTCCCTCAAAGTATACAACGATAAGTATACTTTGCAATGTTGGTGACACAGACTACTGGATCTTTACACCGGTGACACAACCAGTAAACTCCCCTTCTCCAGTCATAACAATATTTGATCGGATTAGTTACACTGCAATATTTTGCTTCATTCAGTAAAAGCCTTCGTATTACAACATCTATAACAAACTAATTTGAATGATTTGCTGAAACTGAATTTGGGAATTGGGGTCCCTAAATCGGAACGGAATATTTACATCGGAATAAAGATATATGCATCCCTGAAATTAGAATAACCCGACCTGGTGTGATGTCCATTCCACAATTAATTTATATTGTTAGTTATGCTTGAAACATGTCTTAAATCGACAGAGTTAGTATAAAGCACACTTATGTTTGTAACTGCATAACTAATTGGCATAACCTGCTAAAATAGCAAAGTTATCAGTAACTTTTAAACAAATCACCAGTGACTGACACTATCGTCATGAAACACCACATTGGAATTATCGATCATAAGTAACTTTGATCTCTATCGATAGTCTAACCGAAATGTGAGGGTATATAGAAATATAATAATTTTAAATACTTCACTTTAGATCGATAGGTATATGGAAGATGGGCAGCATAATAGTAAAAGAAGTAGATATAATGTAATATGTTAATACTTAATAGACTCATTATAACCATACTTACCAAATCAACAATAATTTAACCCTTTGAACCCGAAATCCTGCTATAGCGGTTTATTCAAAAAGTGCAGATCCAGATGAGCCGGCTCGTAACGAGCCATCTCATCAGGATCTGCACTTTTTGCAAGTAATTTTCATATTTCTTAGAACAAAAACACCCCCTTTTCATAAATAAATTAATCGGAAAATCATTTTGTGACCATTGGATTGGTCGGAACATTAGCATATCACATTCCATTCCAGTTCCTTAGGGTTGAAAGGGCGTTAGCGTACATATACATGCACGATTCACATTCTAATGTGTGTGACATTCCACTTCTTTACATATGTAGCAGCTGGTATATAGAGAATACCAGGCTAGTGTATTTTGATATCAAGTTTATCAGGCAAGGCTAGGAAACGCGTAGGAATTCCGACGCTTGCCGAGGAATTCCTACCGTTTTCGAGGCGAGCCTGATAAACTTGATATCAAAGACACTAGCCTGGTATTCTATTTATCAGGTAACGTCTTATGCACGAAATGACCACATATGACGTCGTTATCTATGGACAGAACGCGGACTTGTTTACGTTACGTCATTACACTGATATCATTCGGTAACATCACGTGACGTCATCCGATCAATGGAACGTCAGTTTTCACTTCGTTGTAACCCGGATGTTTGTATCAGGTCAATGCCTGATACAACAATATGTTATCAGTCCGTACGTATTCTGTCAATACAGGGCAGGTTACCTGATAAAACATATGCATATCACCACATTATTAATCCCATGCATACTATGCACGTATTAAATTATATAAACATTATCCATACTATTCATACTGTTTTTTGTTTTGCAATATACTATGCCGTATTACATGTATCAGATTAGACAGGTTTCAACTAGTTCTGGTATGCATAAATATGACGTATTGGGTTAAAGTACAACAATGAGAAAAATACGTATATACATTATGTAACATTGAACTCGTGTTTTTGGACCTCGAGAACTAGAAAGATATATTGATTAGTTGTGTTTAACGGCCTGTCAACAGCTATGGTCAGTTTAGGCACCGAACAACTGCGGTAAATACCGCATTTCATCTGTAAAGAGGGATCCCAATATCATAATTGAATACTTGCACATGAGTTACGTAGTCCCAACTCCTAAAGGTAATCGGAGTATAACAATTAGTAGGTTAGTGCCGTGAATGGAAAAATATATCTGGCAAGGCTCAGGAAATGGGATGGGCGAGGCTCTGCCGAGCACATCCCGTTTCCGTGCCGTGCCAGATATGTTTTCCCATTCATGGCACTAACCTACTATTCTATTTATCCCGTCAACACCTACAAATAGCTTTAAAATGCAATAAAAATAACCCCAGCCACAGCACATATTCATACGCAGTGATTAGGTCGTATCCTGTCAGGATATCAAAATTATTTCACGGCACAGTGTTTCACGGCACATACGCACTGTGTTGACGGGATAAACACTGATCTTACTACACGTACAATTGGAATAACCCGATTCAACACTCACGTACAAGACAGTCAAAATGTACCTGAGGTCCAACTCAGGGATGTCGCGATTCTGGTAAGCATGACATGCAGCGCTAAAATACCTATCTCATGCTCCCAGCCAACCGCCCACATAATGCCAGTTAGTGTAAAAATGTTCACACGGGCAAGAGACACTTTAAACGTCGGTTGTCAACATCAAATTCAAGGCAATGAGATGTTGACAGTGTGCTATACACTTCCATATAAATGAAAGTTCAGTCTTGTATAATTCTAAAAAGGTGTGTGCTTATATAATGTATGCATTGTCCTGCGTGAATCTATATTATGTATTATGTATAATATATCATTTGCACCGTTGTAGACAATGATATCCGTGATAACCATCTGAGAAGATCATGCTACCTAACCATTAATTAGTAACATATGTATATGAAATATATAGTATCTTAAAATATACGATCTGACAATCTGAAACATTATACACAGTTTGTTACTGAACAATATATTATACAAATTAGCAGGCTTAGTCAGCCATATTGGAGGCCAAATTGAATTACACATATCTTACATACTGTATTGCAATAGTTATAGTTAAAGTGAATTCATTCAGGAAAGACAGATGTATATTCCAGTTACTTAGAGGTGAAAGGGGCATATCATATTAAATCACCTTGCACCAGACCATTATGAAAACACGTTGTTTTTTATAGTATGTTTTTCAAAAAATCCTGAGATGCCCCTTTAAACGAAAATATAATTTCCGCGTTTTCGTTTGGGAACCTTCAGCCAATTTTAGTTGTACATATTCATACACGCACCATTCAACACATTTGTTTTATCGAATTCACGCTGCGTGTAAGGTGAATGTTGGGTGAATGTTGTATCAATGAAATATACTTCCTCAGTAGTAGTCCATGGTGGCCATATTAAAATCTCAGTAGTAGTCCATGGCGGCCATTTTAAAATCTCAGTAGTAGTCCAGGGTGGCCATTTTAAAATCTCAGTAGTAGTCCATGGCGGCCATTTTAAAATCTCAGTAGTAGTCCAGGGTGGCCATTTTAAAATCTCAGTAGTAGTCCAGGGTGGCCATTTTAAAATCTCAGTAGTTTTCCATGGCGGCCATTTTAAAATCTCAGTAGTTTTCCATGGCGGACATTTTGAAATCCAAGATGTCCGACGTGAAGGGTTGTAGAAAAGTAAGCCGTTCTCAGAGAATGGCACAGACGCACGATTCGGGCTTGGGTTCTGGTTGATACACGGGCTTCGGGGGCAACGTGTATGGATCCGGTTCTCTGAATACGTTGGGGAAATATACCCTGAAACATTCAATCATATAACAATGGAAGCGTACTGATGCCAGATGCTGAAGTCATGTCATAATTATTAGATACTAAGTCGTATTTAGGAGATAGTAACTCCTAAGTATCTCCTAATTAGGAGTTACTTTATACTACGTAGGACTTACTATCTCCTAACTAGGACTAGTATCTCTATTAGGAGTTAGTATTTCTGCATCGGCACGAGTACTCTTCCAAATATAGGGTACATGTATCAATGTAAAATCGATTAAACAAAACCACGAATGTTCTATGCATTGTCGATCATGATTACGTGTATGTCTGTGCTGATCGCTGGACGGATACTATAGCTAAAGTACAGAAACCTGGGGCAACTTCGTACGACTAAAATGTTCGTAAGTGAACATTTAGGATCGTCTGGAAATTTCAATTGATGGATTTGCATCTATTGAGCATAAGCTGCATATGCAGCCTATGCTCAATAAATGTAAATCCAATAATTGTTTGCAAGAAAATATTGCTTATATGAAATTTACAGACTATCATAATTTTGCACTTACGAACATTTTAGTCGTACGAAGTTTAGTGAAACGGCCCCATGTACCGACATTGTGTATGAGGATGGCGGAATGGCTGTTGTATTGAGTACCGCAGACCGCTATATCACCTGGTCAGTTTGACTCGCATAACCATATTGGAAACATTTAATAGTTAGGAGGTGAATTAACAGTATCTATATTCGACAGAGACACTGATGAATTGATGAATACAAAGGTATGGTGGCTGATTAGGGACATTTCGCCTCGTCGCTCCGTCGCTCCGTCGCCACGAAGTTTATCGCTCCTTCGCGGCGACGGAGCGATAATTATCGCTCCTTCGCGGCGAAGGAGCGACGAGACGAAGTTTAGTGTCCTTAAACTTCGCTTCGTCGCTTCGTCGCTTCGTCGCTTCGTCGCTTCATCGCTTCGTCGCCCTGTCGCCCCGTCGCTCCGTCGCTTCGTCGCTCCGTCGTCACGACGGAGCGATAATTATCGCTTCTTCGCGGCGACGGAGCGATAAACTTCGTGGCGACGGAGCGATAAACTTCGTGGCGACGGAGCGACGGAGCGACGGAGCGAAGTTTAAGGATACTAAACTTCGCCTCGTCGCTCCTTCGCCGCGACGGAGCGATAAACTTCGTGGCGACGAAGCGACGGAGCGATAATTATCGCTTCTTCGTGGCGACGGAGCGACGGAGCGACGAGGCGAAGCTTAGTGTCCTTAAACTTCGCTCCGTCGCTTCGTCGCCACGACGGAGCGATAATTATCGCTTATTCGCGGCGACGGAGCGATAAACTTCGTGGCGACGGAGCGATAAACTTCGTGGCGACGGAGCGACGGAGCGACGGAGCGACGAGGCGAAGCTTGAGTCCTTAAACTTCAAATCGTTCGCTCCGTCGCCACGAAGTTTATCGCTCCGTCGCCACGAAGTTTATCGCTCCGTCGCCGCGAATAAGCGATAATTATCGCTCCGTCGTGGCGACGAAGCGACGGAGCGACGAGCGACGAAGCGACGGAGTGACGGGGCGACGAAGAGACGAAGGGACGAAGCGAAGTTTAAGGATACTAAACTTCGTCTCGTCGCTCATTCGCCGCGAAGGAGCGATAATTATCGCTCCGTCGCCGCGAAGGAGCGATAATTATCGCTCCGTCGCCGCGAAGGAGCGATAAACTTCGTGGCGACAGAGCGACGAGGCGAAATGTCCCTAATCAGCCACCATACAAAGGCGTTTGACTACCTTATACAGTGGAATTAGTTATAGACTATGTTGCAGATATCAAGCTAATTCTGTGACGGTAAACACCAGCAACTTCGATGCACGGAGGTTGAAGACTGGCTATATTCACAACAGCGCGTACAACATAATCGCTTAATCCAGTCATCTTCCCGGGTTTTGGATTTCTTTCCACTGAAACGGTTCGTTATTGCCATGATTCGTTCCTCAAACTAAATAAAACAAATATGGTTTCGGATTTACGGAATCACTCGAGTGATCCCGAGTGGGGAACTCGTTATTATTCGGGCACGCACCTGATGCCTGTGAGCCAATGCTCGGAATATCGCCGGGATATGGTGTAATCCGCGGTCTCCCAATCGGCGCCTTCATGGATCTCCGAGTCGAACAATAGTGGCACGGTCTCCACTAAATAGATGGACAAACCTGGAATATAGTGATTGTTACAGTTAACCCTTTCAGTCCTAAGTAACTGGAATGGACTGTCATATAATATGTTAATTTTCAGACCAATCCAATCGTCACAACATGATTTTCAGATTAGTCCATGTATGAAAAGGGGGTGTTTATGTTCTAAAAAAATATGAAAATTGCTTGCAAAAAGTGCAGATCCTGATGAATTTTTAGAACTTGTGGAATAGTGACACACTTATACACTATACAGATCCAGATGAACCGGCTCGTTACTCTGGATCTGCACTGTTTGAATAAACCGCTATAGCGTATAGTGTATAGTTTGCATAAACCGCTATAGCGTATAGTGTATAAGTGTTTATGCAAACAGTGCAGATCCAGATGAGCCGGCTCGTAACGAGCCGGCTCATCAGGATCTGCACTGTTTGCATAAACCGCTATAGCGCATAGTGTATAAGTGTGTCACTATTACACAAGTTCTAAAAATTACGAGTGCCCGCTACAGATATAATCATTTAGTAATACTTAGTTTACTGATAGTGACGTGCGGTGGTATCAGGCTATTTTCATATGCAAATGAGGCATGATATTGTTTACTTATTTATACTAATTAAATGCGTCATCTGAAAAAAATAATATTTTTGACAGATTATAAAGTATGTATGATAATTGCACATCAAAACATAAATACAGAGAATAAATAGTAATGCCCGGCCACATGTTAATGAAAGACGGTTATCGCACCTGATATCAGAACAGAACAGAATAGAACATATCCTTTATTTGGCAATGATCTCAGACCACTTAGTGGTATATGAGTGCATACATGTACAAGCATAATTTATTATGAACAACAACAACAGCATGGCGAGAGTTATGTGGAAGTACTGTACTCGGTCTAATTTATCAGCGAACTTGTTTGCAGGCAAATTTAGTTAAATAGTCAACATCTAATATTTTGCAATGATTCGGCTTGATGGTATTTATCAGTAGCGAGTATTGACTGGGAGAAATTCATCAAGCATTATATGTAAAGGAACGTGGTTAGTAAGCATGGATCCGAATCAGAACAATTTGTTGAAACATAATTGGACAATAATTCCAATTCTTAGAAACTCATCTACGAGTTTATAGGAGTTCGATTTGGTAAAATTTAATGCTACGTCAAACATTTTACAATTAAATATACAAGCATATAGAAAACGGGTTGGAAGTATATTCGATTGCAAAAAAAGACCCGCACATCCCTGTGTGTCTCAATCTCCAGGAATATGGAGAATGAGACAGGGCATGTCAGGATGAATACACGGTGAATTGTAGAGGGACACACTCTCATCAGAGAACGAAAATCGAAAGTTGGTGAGAGTATGTATGCCACCTAATACATAGGTTATTATACAGTTTCTCGTAAGTTAGACATCGTAGTATGGGTGTGCCTGAATTGGTTGAATGCGGACCGCACGCACAACGACAACTCATATATTTGTGTATGCGGCCTTCACCCTCCACTAGCATGCATATCGTGTCGTTATTTACCATGCAAATATCATATCAATCCTTCATGCATATTGATAGGTGTGAACAATGTACATCTTGATTTACTAGTATGTGACTGAACAACAGTATATTGTGTTTACTCATAATTGTCAGTAGTATAATATCTACAATTAGTGTAGCCCCGGATGAGATTGCTCAAAGTAAGCCATCCCAACAGGATCTGCACCACTTGTGAATGACTCTGTGATGTATGATTACTATTGAACTATAATACAAAAGTCATAAATAACAAAATTATGAACATGTGAATTACTTTATAATCTAGGAGGTACATTTAAGTCAATAGTTATTGAAAAAAACGCATAATCTCAGCAATAAAGATGCTCAACCGTCGTAACTGTATTTCTGACTTTCAATTGAGAAGTTCTTTGAATTGTATAACATTTGGATGCCGATAATAGTAACGTTTGAGATACAATTTTCGTTTATCCGAGAAATGTGGACAGACTAGCAGATAATGAAATTCGTCACCCAAATCATTTTTATTACATATGGTACACTTACGTTCAGAATGGGGTATCCCTAACCATCTACCTGTCTCGATTGGGAGTTTATGATTACCTGTTCTAATCTTACAAGATTATAGTACAATGATTGTGGTAAACATGTGAAGTATCCTTCTATATTTGTGTTATTTTTGAATAAATTATACATCTTACCTTTGTTTGATTCCGAGACACGTGAATGCCAGTTTTGGATAAATTGATCCATTAGAGTATGTTTAATTTTATTTTTACTTAGTTCCTGCATATTATAGTCTAGATTATTCCCCGTTTCATTTACTATATGTTTTGTGAACTGTAAACATTTAAAATTAGTGTTTTCAAGGTTCGAAATATATTCTAACATCAGATATGATAATTTAGTCTGGTTGCCATTTACTATTCTATTCCAAAAACCTAACATCCTGGTTTTAATAGTAATCGATATTGGATGTCTACCGAGCTCGGCATATAACATGTATAACGGTGTGGATTTACGACTTTTTGTTATTCGTCTTAAAAAGTCGGTATGTATTCGCTCCAGGATATCTAGATTTTCGTAGCCCCAAACTTCACACCCGTATGCCAGAATTGGTAGAATTGTATTGTCGAATAATTTTAGTTGGAGATCAATTGGTAGATCCAAGTTGTTAATACGTGTATATAGTAAAAATGTTGCCTTTTTTGCTTGTTGTGCTATATGTTTTCGGGCATTAAGAAAACTTCCGCTCTTTGAAAAGTATACACCAAGGTATTTGTACTCATTAACTATCTCTATTATTTCATTACCGATACAAAAATTATATTTTTTATTATTGTTAGTACCAAATACTATGACTTTGGTATTGCTTATATTTATCTTTAGCTTCCATTCATTGCAATATAGCTGGAAATCGTTTAGATACCTTTGAAAACTGTTTTCGTCTTCGGCAATAATTATGGTATCGTCTGCGTACAACAGAACTATTATGTTTATGAAAAAGAATGAATCTATCGTTGAGTGGTGAATTTTGATACCGTCATTATTATTGGCCGATAGTGACATTTCAATGTCATTCAAAAATAGTGAAAACAATATTGGTGACAAGTTTTCTCCCTGTCTGACTACACAAAAGCTTGTAAATAATTGGGAAGTTTCGTTATTGTTTGAAACACACGATTTAATACCGTCGTACATATTATATATAACTCTGAAAAATAAACCATTTACGTTGGTACTCAGCAATTTTCGCCATAGTCCTATCTTCCAGACAGAATCGAAGGCTTGGGAAAAATCAATAAATGAACAGAATAACTTCTTTTTCTGTTTCCTCATTAGTTCTATTAATAAATGTAACACAAAAATATGGTCAGTTGTTGAGTATCCTTTCCTAAAACCAGCTTGATTATTTGACAAATATTCGTTATAATCGACAAATTTCGTTAAACGTTTGTTTAGTAGCGCAGTAAACAATTTACCCAGACAACTAAGGATTGTGATTGGCCTGTAATTTGCAGGATTTTCAACGTCACCTTTGTTTTTGAAAATAGTTTTAATTGTCCCGATTAGCCATGACTCTGGCAGTATACCTGTTGAAAGCACGATATTAAAAAGTGATACATATACGGGTAGCAAAATAGTTTGTGTGGTTTTAATGTATTCGTTTAAAATGTTGTCAGTACCACAGGCTTTCGCGTATTTTAGTGTTTTGATTACATCTACTATTTCACGCTCAGTTATTGGACAATTTAGTATTTCGTCATCCTCACTAACGTCAAAATTTACTAGCGGATCATCCTCATCGCTGTCATTATGCTGAGATGCGTTAACCTCTCTAAAATAGTTGTATAACTCGTCGAGCGGTGGGGCTTTATTTGGACATTTTGTTTTGAATTTATTTAGGAATTTCCAATATTCCTTCGGTTTACATTTCTGTAAGTTTCTCAGTTTTTGTTGCGATACGTGTTTATATTTGCGTATATGTTTATTCATAACCATTTTATAGTTTTTGCTAAGCACGAGTAGGTTAGTTTTATCCACTTTCTGTTTGCTAATATGAAACTTCTTTTTAGCCTGGTTATATATTATTCTTGCATTTCTGCATTGGTGCCCAAACCACGGCTTGTCGGTACTATTACGTTTATTATTGACATGGTTATGCGGACATGAGAATGTGCGTTTCGCGGATTCATCAAAAATGATGATATTGTTTGTGTTATATGGTTTAATTTATGTTTAGAAGGATTTATGTTACAGTCTGCTAATTCTGCATGTAGTTCGGACATATCGGCTTGACTAACATTATTGACAAATTCGAATAATTTGTCTTCGTTCCACTTACACTTTGACTTAATTTCATTTGCGTTAGATGTATGTGCTTTATCGGGGCCGCAAGTAGGCCGTTGCCTTAAAGTTAAGCTCATTCTTAAAAGTGAATGTCCATCTGAGAGATAGGTATCTGTATCTAAAACTTCAAAGTAATTAACCAACTTCATACATTGATGGGTGGCTATTGTGTAGTCGATTAGAGATTGATGTCTGAATGTAAGTTTACCTATACCTTTGTCTTTGCTGATGCGACCATTCAGGATAAACAAATTATTATTTTTACAAAGTTCAATCAGCCTATATCCAGAAGTGTTTTTATTTTCATCACAAGACTTTCTGTCTTTAAGTGTGAGATTATCATCTAAATTTGACACACAATCGAAAAAGTTTATAGTATCATCATCATTGCTGAAATAGTTGGACAGGAAATTGTCTGATACTGTATAGTCAGCTAACTCGGCTGTTCTGCCATTTGCATCGCCTGTAAGCATCACGTGACTATGAGAACTACACATGTTTGTTATTTCCAATTCTAATTGCATCATCTGATCGTCATATAAAATGGAGACTGGCTTGGCGGGATATATAATACTCCTATGATAATATCATCAATGTTTGTGTAGGATTTACACACTTTTAGCCAAGACACATATTCACAGTCAGTGTTTAAATTTGTGACGTGACCAAGTAAATTATTCTTAACAAATATACCTATCCCCCCGGATTTTCGGGCATATTTTTGTTTCCTGGGTTTGGAGAAGAATGTGTAATTAGGAATGGAAATAACATCAAACTGATCAAGTTTTGTTTCAGATACACAAAATAAATCACAATCATTCAACATTTCAATAAATTCTGGATATTGGCAACGTGTTTTCAGCCCACATGTATTTAAAGTTCCAATATTTAGGAATTTCTCCCCTAATTCCTAGTCAGATGGCCCAATCGGCGAATCGGGAGGACTGCCACCAATATCTCGCTTTTGCTCAATAGTGTCTGATCGCTGGTGTTTCGCACGGGAAATACTGACAGAGGGAGAACGGCTGTCACATGGCGGTCTTGCGCTGGTATGACGGGATACAGAACGGGGCTTATGCTCACGATTGTTTACATTTTTACCAGCACTAGATCGTGTGACGCCGTTGTCCGATGTCTGTGGGTCAATAGATGTGGGTACACTCTTGGCTTAGGGGTATTGGACGGCGCAGATGATACAAAAATAGACTGTTGGCTCGGAGTGGGAGGTGGTAGATAAGGCACGCTTTCCTGTGTAAGAGTAATACTATTGTCAGTGCGGCGAGACGACACGCTATGTTGGCCGGCAGATAGGTCAGTGGGGCGCGCTGGTTGCACGGGATAAACTGGACAACTGTCTACCTGTGTATAGTTCGGGCCAGCATTTGTAAACAATGACGGTGTACTCGATGGGGCAGACAACTGTGTGTTCAGCTGGATATGTGTAACACTAGACACGGGGACACTTTGTGGAATATGGGTTGTGCCAGGAATAATAGCAGGCGCGAATAGACCTGTCTGCTCGCTGGATGGCATACGGCTAGAGATCAGGCTCGTGGCGATACTGGTACGCTGTGGGCTCTGGGATGAAGTGTGGTAACTGCGATGTCTCAAATCCGTAGCCACTGGTGGTGAGTTAATATAGGTGTCCGTGTGTATCGCCGAGGAACGAGAGGGTCCGGTGGGGTTATGGCTGGGTTCGGTGTTTACATGTGGCAAATGGCTGACACGGTTGACACTCCCATTCATGATCCTGTACCAATCGGAGAATTCATCTCGGACCACGTTACCATCCACCACTAACTTTGCCGGATATTGTATGGACACCTTTGACCCTGGTTTGGCTTTGGCTTCCTTGAATTGCGGGCATAGTCGTCTACGGGCATCGACAATCTCTCTGGGATAGTCCCGGTCAATTACATAGCGGGTGCCCCGTAGACGCCCCACGTTACTCATAATTGTTTCTGTGTCGGCGAAATCACGGAATGATACAATGACGTCACGTGTATTCAATTGTGGCTTAGGGGAACCGAATGGGGTGCGCGCGTTCTAGATACATGTTATCACCATCTACATGTAGATCGTCTTCAAGGAACCGCCTAATGACTCCAAAACAACTGTCACTCCTTTGCACTGTCATGTTCCTAAATATCAGGTTACTGCGTCTGCTGCGTGCCTCGATATCTATGGATTTGTAGGATAACACACGTATCATGTCAATCGATCGGTTGGTGTCTTTCATAACATTTGAAATGTCAACACGAGTGCTTTTTAAATAGTCATGTATCAGGTCCATACCTTTATTCGTGCTGTTTTGGCGTTCTTTGATTTCCTGTAGGTCGTTGTAGATCATGCCGAATTTATCCTCAATATTGACGTGTGAGAAAGTATCCCGTAATGAGCCGATTGTGTGTACCGGGGTATGTTTATTTCGCACCAACGTAAATTCACCTTCGCTACCTTCCGCCATTGTAGAAAATAAAGGCGCGAAACTGTTCTGCACATCAACTGAATAATCACTCTCAGTTGCCATGTTGTTGCACGAAAAGCGATAAATGTTGCATATTGTGGAAATTTACGTCTGATATAAAATGCATAATAATGTCAATCGATACGTGGGGTAATGGTGAATTAATGTTTAATTTGCCAGAAAATGTCTCAGATGATGTCTCTGATATAAAGAACATTGTGTGCCTACTGAGTGGGCATGTACCCTTTAATATGTTTAATGCGAACTTTGTTGTGTTTTATTTGTGTTTTGCACTTACAGACTCTTAGTTGAGTATAGATCATATGTTACATGTACATGTGCATGTAACAACACGGTTCCATCATACCTGTGACTCGAAGCCATGCGTCAATTCTGTGCATTGTTTCGTTCATATTCTCGAAAACAGTCGTTCCCGTCCGACAAGGAAGGAACAGCCGTGACGTCAGATTGCTCGCTGTTTTCGGCACTCCCTCCGCCGACATGACGTAGAAACATCGGATCGTCCGAACCATGCGGCTTTCCCCGAACATTGAGATGGTCTCGTCCGTAGAATCCGAGGCTATGTCCACGATGATTCCTGCAACGATCGAAGATGGGTACACAACCAGCTGCGTTAATCTTGCCCAGATTATCAACGTTTCTGAATATTTATTGACAATGCCAACTCGAAATAAAGCAATTTGATTGTCTGAGCCTGAGCTGTAGCACATATCAGGCTCAGCCAATCAGGTTGCGTGATTGCAAGCACAATATTCAAGTATTTTGAAATAAGGAAATTTACAAATATCGGCAAGATTAGCGCAGGCAATATTGTAAAGACGTATTTCCCTGTAACTCGAATTTTCTGTCTGTAAGGCAGGGCGACTTACTTCTAACTCACCTTGCGTTACTGGCAGACAGAAAATTCAGGTTAATTTCACTGGTACAGATTGGTTTTGTATGGAAGTTGTGAGACCTATTTTCCCATAGTCTGCACACATCCCGCTCTGGATCTACACTTATTAACGTATAGGTTTAACTATTGTTACACGAGATAAATTAGCTAAAATTACCACCCTACTCAAAACGTCGGCGGGTGGATTACGTAAAATTTCAAACATGTTGGTATGTACTACACAAAATATCCTTGATGAGATGTCAAAGATACATTAGCATGCATGTGAAGTAGATAACTAAATCAGTTGATCAGGTTCTGCAAGCAAAGAGAATCTATGGGCGAAAATAATTGGATTATTTTACGGACTACGTTTACACCGTGCAATAATATCTACTTCATTTAGAGTGGTCAGGTAAATAAATTAATATGTTTTGCGATCATGAACATACATTACCCTTTAATGTGTGTACTTTGGCATCGTATTGCTGGAAGTTCACTATTCGGTACCCCTGTGTAATAGAACATGTGATAGAAATGTGACATCGTTCGTCAAGGATGGAATTAAAACGATCAAATATATGTGTAGCCTTATAACGATCCGTATTGCTTGACGTGTGTTTCATTAAATGGCGAACAGTGCAGATCCTAATCAAACTGTGCGGATTCCCATTTTTTCACTGACAGTCACATATCACAGTTTAGGCTTACATGTAATAGTCTGAAATAAATGAATTTTCCATATTAGGTATTACTTACAATGCACATCACACCTTATGATTCCTAATCAAATACGTAATTCAAGATGACCGCCAATACCGGAAATACTTATAACAGCGCTTTGCAATGAGGGATCGTAGATAGTTATCTCCCGTTGAATTTATTTATGGAACTCCGGTCCAAATTGTGTCGTTTAGTGCCTTATTGCTTGTAAACGAGGCGAATGCAACATTATTTCGGAATATTTGTTCTGATTCATATTTGCACAGTTACTGTTATTATTATTGCAAACAGTGAATATTCAGATCAGAATGCGCGGTTGTGCAGTCTGATCTGAGTACTCTGTTTGCAATCTCAATTTTAAATTATTCGGTAAAAAAATACAGCATAGGATCGGACCTCTATAAATATATGAAAGGGAAATAACTGGCTACGATCCCTCATTGAGCATGCGTTATTTACTATACTGGATCTCTATGAATGGAAAGCACAGAATTAACTAACGGCGACCATCTGTTCAAACACATGTCGTAGTTAGTTAATTCGTTGGTTTCATAAGGGAATACCTGTATTGGTGGATTCTAGGTAGATTTTGGGTAATTTGCATAATGTTGTGCAACGACTAATGCACAATCATTACACACGACGGAAATCGTCAATTATCTACACAATCACCGTTCCGGCCTCTTTTATACCATCAAAAGACTCGTAGTTCTAGTGAAGTAAATTGTATGTTGGCAACAATGCACCTAAACCACCAGATATACCGAAATAACCCATAAAAACACCGAAATATGAACCGTTCCTCAAGTTGCGTGATTTCAAACACAATATTCAACCGCTTTGATAAACGATTGACCATTGGCATCTACCTGATTATCCGACACCCATCGGGCGAGGCTTTTCATCACACTGGACATCGGCTCAAATGTAGGGGGCGCCACGGCCTCTCCTTGGGCCGCCATCCTTGGAATAAACTCCTGTAGGCCTGTATCACAAATATATATGAGACGCGCCATGTGATTTTGTACATTCGGACGTCTGTGTAATTTTGTGAGTACATGTGGATTTTTTTGTGAAAATTGTGTAAACTTTTCACTTTATTTATGAAAAATATTGTAACTATTGTAAACTTATTTAATGAAATTACGCAGAATGATGTCCGAAGGTACAAAATCAGATGGCGTGTCTCATATGTGTCTGTGACTGGATAAATGGGGTTTATGGGATTTGTTACCAGTGTAGCTCCTGGTCAAATACAAATGTATCACACTCCTGTAGCATGATAGCGGCCAATATTGATTGCTATCAGCCTGATGGGTGTTTCATTGATAGAACAGCGAACAGTGCAGATCCTAGCTACAATTATCTACGGCTACAATTTGACCCATTCAAAAAGTATGAGCAACCGAAGTGCATACCCATACCCAAGCATTTAGTAAACTGTATATGTTATTCCTTTAAACAAATAATCGTTGATGTAGAACTAGTAAATTGCCACAAATAATAGAACAGGGAAATCATTTTCCCATGTAAGCCATCTTTACTCTTGTTGTTGTTCAACATTCAACATACCGAAATGAAGCTTTCAAATTTACCGGATATACATGTCTGATAAACACCTTGACACGGTAAAATAACCAATTTATGCATGTGTATGTTCTTTATTAATAATTTATTGATACAGCTTTGACAGTTTTATATCGCTAATATATCAAAAACGCCGGATAACCGATTACAAAAATCACTCTTACATGTGTTACATGAAAGAGATGGGGTTAATTTGCTGGAGTGGGGTAGCAATTTGGTTTCTATGCAGATTCTATTTCAGACTGTGCGGATGCAAAGGCTGATCTGCATCTAGACTGGTCGCAAAAGCCACACACCCCATTTCTCCAGTCACAGCCACATTTATAGAGAATACCAGGCTAGTGTCTATTGATATCCACTTTATCAATAATAATAATGTGAATTTCATTGAAAATAATGCAGATTTCATTACGTTGCGCCAGTACACTATGACGTCATAAGAAGCTAATAATCTGCAAAAGAAATACGTTTCATGTCGAATATTTTCCCAATGAAACGTATTATTTTGCAGATTATTAGATTGTTTCACTCATTGTTTCGCACGGCAGTTTAAAAGGGACATGCGCAATTTTGTTTATATCTCGTTCCCACGACATTGCATCTCGTCACCACGACATACCATCCCGTTCCCTCGAGATAACATCTCTTTCCCACGAGCTAGCTATCTCGTTCCCACGACATAGTCAGCCAATCAAAATGTAGCACCATTGTCATCCATTGCGGTGGAGTAATATCTCCTCTCCTATTGGCTGATTATGTCGTTTGAACGAGATGCTGTCTCGAGGGAACGCGATGCTATGTCGTGGAAACGAGATGCTATGTCGTGGGAACGAGATAGATTTTTTTTTCGCCTGTCCCTTTTAAACTGCCGTGCGAAACAATGAGTGAAACAATCATAGAAAATGTCCCTTTTAAGTTGCCGTACTTTCGCTTATTTGTATCATCTGAATCGTATTCACGTTAAGCATGACACTATCGACCATTGACGTACATGTAGATGTACAACTCGGATTGTCCCTGTTTCCACAAACTAACAACTGTATATCGTTTACAAATCGTTTTGGAACCGTTACTGTTTTTTATATAAACAATAATCGTTTATATGCATATCGTTGTACACAACTATCGTTTACCATTGGTTTGGAAATCTGCAACAAGTACATGTATTCGCTGTACACTCAAATATTATGGTTGATATCAAACATCTAATGATTTGAGCCTACTCTGGCTATATTCTTATTAATCATTATCATTTAGACAGAGTTGCTCCATTCTCAGTTACAGTATACCCACCTATCTGCTCCCTAGCCGACACCCCTATATGTATATAGAATATCCGTACGACCTGCGTCATCCGACGGAACTTCAGATTTTCCTCCGCCCAACAGGTCGTGTCGGGATCAAAGTCGTTTTTGTTGCCGTCAGAGGCCTGTACTGTATCTGTCTCTATGCTCAATATCTTGCCTAAAATACAGTGGAACCTCTCTAAACCGGACACCCTAGGAGGTCCCCAGGGTGTCCGGTTTAGAGAGGTTACACTGTAAATAACAATTTCATGAAAGATTTATGATTTTCAGTCAGCAACAGGTACGACAATGAAATAAATAACTGTGAAACTCAAGAAAATTAAGCATGATGGGGTCCCCTGTGTTTCCGGTTTAGAAGGGTTCTGCTGTGCATGTAATTATGCCAGTATAATGGAACCTCTCTAAACCGGACACGGAGAAAACACATGTGATCTTATTTTCGATGAGTTTCTTGGTCATTCATCTCAGGTGATAATGTATGTTCTTGATCGCATAGCACACAACTATGGCTCAGAATGATCAAATACCTTATATACAGTGAAACCTCTCTAAGCCGGACACCCTGGGGACATCCCAGTGTGTCTGGTTTAGAGAGGTTTCACTGAAAATATATTAGATTGTTATACCTACAATGTACATTTGCACATGAATGGACCTAAATAAAACAGGAAGTAAGTATTTTTTATATTATCTAATAAGTATTGGTCCGAATTGCAACTTAATGAGTGTAATCGGAGGGCATCGAGTTTCAATCTGGGCCCACGGAGCCCCGCAGTGGACGGACGTAGAATTTTTTATTTATTAATTCGTTTCCACGAATTAATAATTCGTCCCCTCAATTTAACAATTCGTTCCCACGAATTAATAATTCGTTCCCACGAATTAACAATTCGTTTCCTCAATTTAAATCGTGAGAACGAATTGTTGATTCGTGGGAACGAATTGTTATATCGTGGGAACGAATTGTTAATTCGAGGGAACGAATTGTTAAATTGAGGGAACGAATTGTTATTTCGTGGGAACGAATTAATAAAAAATAATCTATGTCCCTGCGAGGCTCCGTACGTTTCACTAAACGTCGTACGACTAAGAACCACGTAAGTGCAACGTTGAACTTTACAATAACATTTGCACTTACAGCCGATGCGGGCAAATCGTTTGTGGGTGTGTTCACAATTCCCTTTGAACCCGAAATCCCGCTATAGCGGTTTATGCAAAAAGTGCAGATCCAGATGAGCCGGCTCGTAACGAGCCGTCTCATCAGGATCTGCACTTTTTTAAAGTAATTTTAATATTTCTTAGAACAAAAACACCTCCTTTTCATAAATGGACGAATCTGAAAATCATTTTGTGACCATTGGATTGGTCGGAACATTAGCATATCACAGTCAATTCCAGTTCCTTAGGGTTGAAAGGGTTAATAATATGTACATGTGGGTGGAACATGGGGCATTAGTGACTCACGTTAATGTGAGAAACCGATTCATAAAGAACATTTTTATCGTACGAAGTTTAGTGAAACGGGCCCCTGGTTCGTTTTATAAAATTAATATTTGAGACAAGCTATGTGATTGTTTCACGTAAGTCGCCCTTCGTGATTGCGTGATAGCCAGAAAATTCAGGTTATGCCCTACCCAGCAGAGGAGTCTGTTTAAGCTGCGCGTTAATTTTCTCCACCGTTTTTCCCAGTCCCTCAAACGTGGATAAATGCTGTAACGTTACGTTGCCGTCGGTGCCGGTGAACATCCGTTTCAGGGGCACGGGAATCTCCACATCCACGCGGTCGGGAACGACGTTCATCAGGCACAGTTTCTGTAGTGCCGACCCCGACGACCAATGAGGGTCCTTTGTTAACCACAGTCTACAATGGGGGATTGTAGCTAGTTATTTCCCTTTGCAAGTCTATTGGTTTATTTTAGCGCTTATTTCTTACTGAATAACTTGCAAAAAGAAAGATTGCAAACAGGGTAGACCCAGATAAGACTGCACATATGTGCAGTCTGATCTTGATCTTGATCTACTATGATTGCAATACAATTAATAAGTGTGAACATATAAATCTGGCGAATAATGCAGTTACGGATCAAATTGCGCAGATATGTACATGTAGGATGATCTGGATCAACACAAATCGAAAACACTATAATGGCTTCTTTACACAACACATCATGCGATATCCGGTTTTATGACAAGCAATTAGGCCATAATATATACAAGTTCGACCGGATTTCTATAAATAAATTCAAAGGGAAATAACTAGTTACGATCCCCCATTATAGTGAAGTTATCTTACTGTCTGTTTCTTGAAACCTGCCCAAATTATACAGCTACATAAACAATTCAAAAACAATATTTTTTTCTGATAATATTAAATTTAAGAATGAACCTTCTTTTTTATTTTGTGAAATTTGGTCCAATATTGATTTCAGGCGAAAAAACAATTTCCCCATGTTAACTCGGGAAATTTTCTAATTTCAGAAATAGTGAACTGATTTTCAAAATTTAACTTTTGTTTCTTACTTAGATCATTTATATATTTAAATAGCCGGCTCCAGAGTCAATTTCTAAAATATTTTGTTTTGTTACTCTACCCCAGCTTCTCTACCTCCTTTTCTCATAGAGAAATCGTTTTTCGTCATAAAATCTAGATTTCACCAAAATTTCACGAAATAAAAAGAAGGATAATTCTTAACTGTTTGTAACATTTAATATTATCGAGAAAAATATTGATTTTGCATTGTTTATATGGCTGTAAAATTTGGGCAGGTTTCGTGAAACAGACAGTAGGTATAAAGATATACTGTCTGTGTCACGAAGCTTGCCCAAATGTTACGGCTATATCCACAATGCAATGACATTTTTTTTCGTTACGATTAACGTTTATGAAACTGGAGGAGCTCACAGGATGAGTTAACACCTGTTTCGATAGCTCTTGGTAATGATTTATCAAAGAAAACAAAAGTTAAATTATGATAATCGGTCCACTATTTCTGAAATTAGAAGAAAAGTATGCCCGTATTAAATCCCCTTAGACATATTCACCTGGATCAAATCTGGCGAGCCGGGGAATTCCTACGCGTTTCCTAGAACAAAATGACAATAACACACACATTTATCAGGCTCAACTTGGAAATGGTAAGAATTCCTCGGCGTTTCCTATCCTTGTCTGAAGACATTGATATGAAAAGACACAATCATAGTTGTCCCGATACATGTACATACCTCAAACCCCTGACGTATACTTGGTACCCCGGGGCGGAGTCGAGCCGGATCATTTTGTCGAGGTCATAGTTCAGTGTGCCCATCACGTCTGGAGGTAAGAACACACCAAAATAGATATCCAACACTGGGATATCAACAGCAGACGATAACTACGTGTTGACATTGAAACATCTCGATCTGTAGCCGATTTCATCAAAATTGCAAAGTATACTTTTCTAGCAAAGTATACTTTGAGGGAGTAATCATTTATTTTTCCTGAAATGCATTATATCATATAGAACTAACGACTGCATATATTTGATGATTAAAAGTATGCAGAGTTATTATACTGAATGTATTACATTATCACAGCCAAAATGGCTGTGATAATGTAATAAATTCAGTATAATAAAAATTAATAAATTTATCCTAAAATTGAAAATTTCTCCCTCAAAATATATTTTGCTAGGAAAGTATACTTTTCAATGTTGGTGAAATAGGCTACTGAGATCGGGTAAAAATCCACCTAAATAGATATGGGTATTAGAAGTATAGTGTGAATTTGCATCCCGTTTCCGTGCAAGCGCCAGATATTTTCCCATTCACGGCACTAACCTACTATTCTATTTATCCCGTCAACACCTACAAATAGCTTTAAAATGCAAAATATAACCCCAGCCGCATCCTCAAAATCGGAGTATCGAATAGTATGACAACCTCACATATTCATACGCAGTGATTAGGTCATATTGACAGGATATGAAACGTGTTTCGCGGTACATACGCACTGTGTTGACGGGATAATCTACTTTTCCCCGCCAACCTTCAAAATCTCACGCCAAAAAAAATTCCGCCAAAACTAAATAACTTCCCTCCAAAAATTAAAAGAAGGGACATTTGGTGGAACGCTTGGATTGGCTAGTGGCTATCTTTTAAAAAATAGCCAGTAGCTCTTTGTGGAGGATTCTAATGAGTATTAGCAAAACATCGTGGATATAAACAATGTGAATTTTAACCGGAAATGTGGAGACGATTGTAATGCGCTGTCAAATCTTGCTTTTGCAGAGAAATAATACAAATTTGGAAATGCACTGTCAAAAATATTTCTCAGCAAAAAAAACAACATTTTGGTATCTCTTTAGAATCGTCTCTTATGGAGACAAATTTTTATGAAGACGATTCTTATGTGCTGTCAATTCATGTTTTTGTTGATAAATAATACAAATTTGGAACAAACAGCAGATCACAATATTCGTCTCCAGCACAATAAAGTTTAACTAGATCTAACCGTTAAAGGACCACATGTCCGATCAAAATGTAACACTGATCAGTTTTCAGCAACCTGTTGTTGCTTAATATTGTAATGTCACCCGGGTCAAGTTTAAACATTGAAAAATTACCCTCAATTTTCAACATTGAAAATTTACACCGGGTCAATTGTCAACATTGAAAACTTACCCCGTTGGGTCAATTTTCAACGGGGGTCAAAATCTAATGTTACACCGGCTGCCCAACATTAGTTATAGGTCCACCACCACCAAAGAGTTTTCCTATATAAACTACCCAATGATCACACATTTTGCTATTCTCTGCTACTTTCATTTTTCGTATGGATGTCGTGGAACCTATGTTCCCATAGCCTGCATCGATTCTGCTCTGGACATTCACTAATTAAAATATGGGTTTAATTATTGTTAAGAAAGATAAATTCAATCTCAGCGGCTGGAATTGAAACCGCCTCACATGACAAACATGCTCCGACTTACAAAATAATTCCAAAGCATATGCTTGAAACTGATGTAAATGATACATTATTTGATACATCAATTGACTCGTTTCTGCAAGCAAAGAGTGGTTATGGCCTAACAAATCTGGCTTATTAATTTTAACGCACTACTTTTGACTACACCGCGCATGAATATCGGATGATTTAGTAAACCTATAAGGACAATTTATGTTTAGAGATCTGGCATCTTTACCACTATACACAGCTATGTCCTATTCCCTGATATAGTATAAAGTTTGGGGACTATGTATCCAGTAGTTTTCGTATAATGGCCGTTCAACTCCAGCCAGTGACTTGTCTCAATTCGCGTCATATCGAACAGATATACAAATTTGAAGTTTTCAAAAGATAATGCGACAAATACTTCACTATCTGTTTTGTAATATGAAGAATTGGGCCTACATAAAAGCATGTTTAACATTTCTACAGTCACAGACCACATACCCAAATCTAGCAATATAATAAACAACTAAAAACATTTGTGTTGGAAAAAAAGTCCCGCCTGGGAACTCACAGTCAGAAAAATGGCTTTAATGCTCAGAAAAGGCCACACAGCTGGTTTATGCCACTGCTAGTGTATGATTATTGATCATATATGTGAAAATAACGTGAGGTTAGCTATGTTTGAAGACTATGTTGACCAGTTTGTGTCACCAGAGAATATCTGATGACTTGATCTGACTTCCAACGGATGTCGATTTTGGCCGACTTAAAAAAAAAGCATTATATCAATTGGTGAATTTCATTAAAAGTCATCTGAATATTAATTATATAAACTAAACTGACACTTGTCAGCAAATACTGTAGTGATAATCGAGATTTCCTATTTTTACGTAGGCGGTTCAGAAAAATGTCGTCCAGCGAAGCTTCACTAGCAATATTTTCTGTAACGCGAAGTTTTACCGAAAGTTTACGTTCATGCAATTCCTATTTTTCTCGCTGTATCGACATATTTAAGAATTCATATCCCTGAACAAATTATTCTCCAGACAGCTGAATGCACTATGTGGCCTTATTGATGCTTGGAGGTCCACCACCACCAAAGATTTTTCCTATATAAACTAACCAATGACCACACCTTTTCCTATTTTCTGCTACATGTACTTTCATTTTTCGTATGGATGTCGTGGGGCCTATTTTCTCATAGCATGCACCCATCCTGCTCTGGATATTCACTAATTAAAATATAGGTTTAATTATTGTTAAAGGTACATGCCCACGCAGCAGGTTACACTGTACTGCAACTTTTCATTTTCTGTCATGCCTTATATGAGCCATATGTCAACCCACTAACGAGTTATTTTTAATTACGGCGCGTGTTAATTGGTGTTAATTCGCATTTTATATGCCGCGACCAGAAAGGGTATTTTCCGACCTCGTGCTATTTTTACCAATACGCGTCACGTGACACGGTCAATCATATCACATCTTTGACATGTGCAGTGAAGTATCGGAAGTTGAGAAGAAAAATCTGTATTCGAGTCCAAATCTAAATCTCCACGTAACTCTTTCCATTTGGTGATCTGGTCGCCAATATTAACCACTCTCTCTCTCTGTACTGCATGTCCCTCAGACATTTCGCCTTTCTTTTGGCCGACGCTGTTTCATACAATTTCCGTCCTGGACGTTTCGACATGTTGATATTCTTGTTTACATATTGGGAAGCCTACTGGCGCGCGTAGTATACTGCGCATGCTCACCACAAGCCGTGATGTGAAAGTCGTCGTCCCCGCACATTATCAAAATAGACTGTTACCGCCGCGCGTCGCTAACAGTAAATTGATAATTAATAAATGATTATATTTGTATAGCGGGCACTCGTAATTTTTAGAACTGGTGGAATAGTGACATAATTATACACTTATTTAATTACTATAAAGAACATTTTGTGCCTACTGCGTGGGCATGTACCTTTAAGAAAGATACATTCAATCTCCTGTGATCACCCTGGTGGTGCGCAAAAACTCAGCGGCTGGAATTGAACCGCCTCACATGACAAACATGCTCCGACTCACAAAATAATCCCAAAGCATATGCTTGAAACTGATATAAATGATACATTAACATGCATATGCAGTAGATTAGTACATCAATTGATTCGTTTATGCAAGCAAACAGTGTCTATAGCATAACAACTCTGGCTTATTCCTTTTAACGCAATACTTTTGACTACACCGCGCATGAACATCGGATGATTTAGTATGGTTAAACCTATGCACACAACCGCCTGTGTTAAAGGTACAGGCCCACTGAGTAGGCACAAAATGTTCTTTATAGGAATTAAATAAGTGTGTAATTGTAACACTAGTCCATCAGTTCTAAAAGTTACGAGTGCCCGCTATACAGATATATTCATTTAGAAATATGTGTTTTACTGATAGTGACGCGCGATGGTATCAGGCTATTTTCATATGCAAATGAGGCATGATATTTTTTAAATATTTATGCTAATTAAATGCATCACCTCAAAAAATTATATTTTCGACAGGTTATAAATTATGATCATTGCACATCAAACAATAAATAAAGATAATAAACAGTAATGTCCGTTAACGTTTTATGGAAACACGGTTATCGCCCCTGATATCAGTGTGGTAATTTAAGTCTGATATAAAATGGAAAATAATGAAAATCACTACGTGGGGTAAAGGTGAATGAATGTTTATTTTGCCAAAAGAACATTTTGTGCCCACTGAGTGGGCCTGTACCATTAATCTTGCCAAGATTATCAACGATTCTAATCATATGCAAATTCGCAATCAAGCAATTTGATTGTCTGGGCCTGAGCAGTAGCACAAGCTCAGGCTCAGTCATTCAAGCTGCTTGATTTCAAACAAAATATTCAAGTAGTTAGAAATAAGGAAATTGACAAATATTGGCAAGATTCGCGGCGCAGGCGATAGTGTAGCGACAGCGGACTCGAACCTGTAGTCACTCGCCTCTGCACCGTTTCGCACTTCCAGACAAAGAGACTACGATGGTCCTTCAGCCATTTGTTGGCACCAATGAGAAGCGCCGTAAAGCCGTCATACTTCGGACACACCTTGCCCGGTATGTTGCCCACATCCACACAGCACGGCATCATCTCGATGTACGATAGAGGAGGCGACTCGTAGTCCTTCTGTTTTGTCGACGTTTGATACACGCCCATAACCTGCATTGGATATACATTTGATAGACGCCAATAACCCAAAGAACACATTTGATAGACGCCAATAACATGCGGAACACATTTGATAGACGCCAACAACACATTTGATAGACGCCAATAGCATCTGTAGCACATTTGATAGAAGCCAATAACCTGAAGAACACATTTGTCAGACGTCAATAACCTGCATGTGACATACATTTGATAGACGCCAATAACCTGACGAACACGTTTGATAGACACCAATAACCTGCGGAACACATTTGATAGACGCCTATAACCCGTGGAACACATTTGATAGACGCCAATAACCCGCGGAACACATTTGATAGACGCCAAACCCGCGGAACACATTTGATAGACGCCAATAACCTGCGGAACACATTTGATAACTGTTCGAGACTTAATACCGAAAACTGGATAACATGTTGATAAATAGCTTTTCTTTTAACACATCTGGTCACGAGAAAGTGGTATTTAAAGTTGTATTTGATAGACACCAACAACACGTGCTTATATTTACACATATAACTACGGAAACATGTATGTAAGTCCCCACGACTGAGTCGTAAAACAGCATGTATCGTTACCGCCGCCCATAAATCCCGTACGACCCGTATGTCCAAAGTGAGTACGTACGTCACAAAACAAATAACGCTCAGCTAAATGTATTGTAACTTCTTTTTCCTTACACGGATCTGCTTGATATTTCATACGCACATTGCTCTCATAGTACTCTATAACCCTATGACACATTTACTATCGTCCCGCCCTCACTAAGCCCAGGGCCAGGGTCACATATTTGGTCGAAACCTTGACGATTGCGTCAATGCCTTATATGTTTTGTTTGCATCCACAAATCTGCTTAATATGTCACACATGTGTAGCTCCACTGGTCCTCTACCGCCCTGCAAAAAAACCAAGCTCGTCCCGCCCCCTTTAAACAAAATGGCAAGGTCACATACTTGGCGCGTCCCAAACCTTAACGCTAGGGTAAATAACTTATAAGTTTGGTTTCCTCGCACGGATCTGCTTGATATTTCATACACACATTGTCCTAATGCCCTCTACCACACACTGACAAATTCACAATCCTCCGACCGCCGCTAAGCCCAGGATGAAGGTCACATACTTGGTGAGTTCGAAACCCTGACGCTTGGGTCAATCCTTATATGTTTTGTTTGCATGCACGAATATACGTAATATGTCACATACGTGTCGTTCCAATGGTCCTCTACCGCCCTGGAGCAAACCACGATCGCACCGCCTGCGTTAACCAAAGGCCAGGGATACATAATTGTTCGGTTTCCTCCCACGGATCTCCTTGATATTTAAAACATACATTGCCCCAATGCACTCTACCACCCACTGGCAGATTCACTATCCTCCCGCCCCCGCCCCCGCTAAGCCCAGTGTCAAGGTCACATACTTGGTGAGTTCGAAACCTTGACGCTTGGATAAATGTCTTATATGTTTTGTTTGCATGTACGTATCTACTTAATATGTCACACACGTGTCGTTCCAATGGTTCTCAACCGCCCTGAAGCAAACCACGATCGTCCCACCCCCGTTAAACAGAAGGTCAAGTCACATACTTGGCGCGACCCAAACCTTAACGGTCGGGTAAATAACTTATATATTTTCGGTTTCTCCACACGGATCTGCTTGATATTTCATACACATATTGTCCCAATGTCCTCTACCACACCCACTGCCAGATTCACAACCGCCACACCACCGAGACACCCCAGGTCAATGTCATATACTTGGTGCGTGCGAAACCTTGACGCTTGGGTCAATGAATCTATGTTTGCTTTGGTTTCCTTTCACTCCATATTTCACAAACTTATTGCTTCAATCATCCTCCACTGCAGTGTAACATATTCACGATTGTCCCCCCCCACCCCCCCCCCCCCCCCAACGATAACCCAAATGTCAAGTTCAAACACGTAGTTTGTTCAAAACCTTAACGCTCGGGTATATGTCTTACAATTTACGTTTCCCTGAACGGATGTACTTGTTGCTCTAATGATCCTCTGTCGTCATGTGACAAGTCCAAGTTCTGCCTATTATTTCATGAGAAAAAGTAGTTTGACGATTTTGACATTTTTACAGCGGCCATCTTGGATTAGGCGATGACTCCAAATTTATCAATTCCAAAAATCTTTCATGCAAATAGCATCACTGTGATTGATAAACGCATAACCGCGATCGCATTCACTGGTTATGAATGAAAAAATGAACAACGGCCTGTCCAACAGTCCATGTGGAGAGAACTGCGGACGGACGGACGTACTGGAGGACATAGAAAAATATGATAACATGATAACTCGTTTTGAATGTTTCACGTATGTTAGGAATATTTGATAAATTTAAATCATTGATAGTCTTCATCCATTGTTGTTTATAAATTGAATTCCTGTTTTCAGTGATTTATTGTTTCAATTCGCATGTTTATGCCCCAAAATTACAACTTTCCTACCATCCGACACATACGAAATTATGTTCATTTGTTAAACACACATTTGAAAATTGTCATTTATGTTGTTAGTATATCTTTGGTCAGTTGGTATTTAAAAAATTATTCCAGCTTTTAGCAATTTCTGTATTAAACTTGTACTTTTATCTCAAAAAATGTCACCCGGGAGATCCGGATTATTCTTTTTATTTGAAAAGACATACTTGGCAATATATTATCAAAAGTGTTATGTAATATCATTCAACGGTGTTTTTGCAATATTTTTTTCAACTTTATTGCGATTTTTGTACAAAATCACCACTTTTTAAAAAAAAATAACAACTTTCCTACCCTCCGATTATTGGTGATTTTTGTTCTGCTGATCAGCATATTTTTCTCGAATTATTGATAATAATGGTGGTTGTGTTGCAGAGACTTGCGGGTCGGATGAATTTTTCACGTAAATGCCCTGGCCTATGAAGGAATGCACAGGTAAATCCCAGAAATGTACTTACAATACCGCCCGCGTTAATCTTGGCAATATTTATCCATTTATTTGTTTATAGATGTTCATAGCTGATTTCCAGCACAGTATTCAAAGTACTTGAATACTGTGCTGGAAATCAGCTATGAACATCTATTGACAATGCCAACTCGCAATCAAGCTACAGCTCAGGTTCATACAATCAAATTGATTAAGGAGACGTTCTAATCCTCCATCATTTGATTCAAAGATAATTTAATTGATTTGCAGCAAAGGATGATCAGGTATAGTTGCCAAAACATGTTCATAAACGTTGATAATCTGAATAATATTAGCACAGGCGGTTGTGTACTTAAGCCGTCAATAAGTGCATACACGTTTGTTTGATTGTATCTCGCAGTCACAAGGTGAATTAGCACGTGTTACAACAACAACAACAAGTACTCAAACTTCCAGAAGCCCTCCAATTAAAAGTACTTATTCTTTTATTGTGTCCTTATTATGTAACGGATTTTAATGAAATATGGCGCATCAAACACGTCTTGTTAAGCTGCATTTAGTGATCTCTGTACTTTGGCCCAAATTTCTGTCGTGTTTGCGACGAATCGATTTCCGTGTCTACGGACACGGAAATCGATTCTTCGCAAAAACTACATTTATAAGTATGTGCCAAAATCCCGGGACCACAAAATACAGCTCATGAAGACGCGTTTGCTGAGCCATATTTCATCAAAATCCGTTGCCTATTAAGGAAAATATCAATTAATAGTTACTAGTACTTTGAAGTGGGAGCGCTTTCAACACTTTCAGACATTGTTGTTGTAATCACGTGCCCATGCACCTCAGAGGTGGTCACATTAACTACGTACCTCTTTATACCGTTGTGGCGGGAGAAGGTAGGCGGCATCTGACGGCGAGAAAGGGGCAACCTCAATAGCCGGCGGATATTCTTTGTTCAGCATCATGGCGCTTCTCTGGTCGGTTGGGATCAATGGCTTGGCAATCTAAAATGTAATACAGTAACTACATAAGAGAGCAATGCGTGGAGGGGATGGTAAAATAATGAACTACAGTGGAACCACCCCTCTAAACCGAACACTCGGGAAAATAATCATGTTTGTTTCGCGGGTGTGTATCTCTGATTACAATGACTGTTCATGATTGCAAAACACCAGAATGTGTCATGAAGTTCTCACATGTTTGATTTACCGTGGAACATCTCCAAACCGGGTACCCTGGGGACCTCCCAGTGTGTCCGGATTTGAGAGGTTCCACTGTATATAGATTTTATTCCAGGTAGAATTCAGGCATTATGGAAGTAAATAGCAACGAGATCATTTTAATAAATATTTACGGTCCAAATGTAGAACTTCAAGATAAAATGTTTTTAAACAACTGGATGGTTTTATTTCGACTAAGGAAAATACGCGAATAATTGTGGGAGGTGATTTCAATGCTGTATTAAATGATGACATTGATACAAGGGGTGGGCTGAAAAATACAAACTGATATTTGGAAGATAAAACATGGAGCACAACAAAGATTTACATAGCATTCCAACTCAAGACCTACGATTTTATGTAGACTTGATTACTTTTTTTATATCAGTTAACATAGCAAATACTATTTCGAAATGTTAAATAAAAAGCAGCATTAAAGCAAATTATTCAATAGTACAATTAAGGATAAATGTTAATAACCGGACTGGAGGAACTAGATAGCTAAATATACAGTGGAACCTCTCTAAACCGGACACCCTGGGGACACCCCAGGGTGTCCGGTTTAGATAGGTTCCACTGTGAAACTTGCATATAGCTAATTCAAGACCCGCGTAGGTGCTTTGCTTTTCTTGAATTTTCAAGATACTTTTTTGAATTTTCGAGATCTTTTCTTGAATTTTCAAGATCGTTTCTTGAATTTTCAAGTTCTTTTCTTGAATTGTCAAGATATTTTCTTGAATTTTCAAGATACTTTCAAGAACTTGAAAATTAAAGAAAAGATCTTGAAAATTAAAGAAAATATCTCGAAAATTCAAGAAAGAATCTTGAAAATTCAAGACAGTATCTTGAAAATTCAAGAAAAGATCTTGAATAAATGGAAATAAAAAAAAGAGAAGTGGCCCTAATGGCCTTCCGTAAATATACATGTAGTATATCTGAAATTATCAATATCAATCAGGAAGCGAATCCAAATGTCTGTATTAGTTAATCAAGGGAACCATTAGAAACGAAACAATACGATATACTGTCAAACGCAATAACAATGATAAAACAGATGAGAAGAAGCTACAGGAAAACATAGATAAATTATTGAAGATCAATATGCAAACACAAGAAGTGATCGATGAAATAAATACTAATACAACTCGATTGGAAAAAAAGAGTACAAAGTATTATGTTTCTAAGAAAAACGGTACAAGAAAAAAGATTGTCTGGATTCAGATATAGATTTGTTTCTGGAAGAGTATTGTAATAAACTCAATAGTGAAGAGAAGCTTCGTTGTGGGGATTATATAGAGAATGGTAGGTTAGTGGCGTGAATGGAAAAAAATATCTGGCAAGGCTTAGGAAACGGGATGGGCGAGGCTCTGCCCCTCGCCCATCCCGTTTCTGTGCCGCGCCAGATAGTTTTCCCATTCACGGCACTAACCTACTATTCTATTTATCCCGCCAACACCTACAAATAGCTCTAAAATGCAAAAAAATAAACCCAGCCGCATCCTCAAAATCGGAGAATCGAACCGGACATATTCATACGCAGTGATTAGGTCGTATTGACAGGATATCACGGCACCGTGTTTCACGGCACATACGCACTGTGTTGACAGGATAATATCTAAAGAAGGGTGTTTGAATGCTTTAAATGAAATAAATAATAAAAAAGTCCAGGTTCAGATGGAATAGTCTGTTGAATTATATAAACATTTTTGGAATGATATACAATAAAATCGTATCTAGTTAAATCCCTTAATTTATCGTTTGAAAAAGGCGAAGTAACCGTTCTCCAAAAACAAAGTAGTATAAACTTAGTTCCAAAGAAAGGGACAGACACAACTAATCTCTCTAATTGGAGACCGATACATTCACTAAGGCAATTACAAATCGAATTAAAACGTTATTTAATTCTTTATTAGGTATTTGAAACTATTGATCACGTAAATGAAAAGGATAGTCCTGGTCTCTTCTTTCTTTCTGATTTTAAAAAGGCGTTTGATAGTATAAGTCATGAATATATACAACAAGCATTAACATTTCTAAAATTTTGAAACGCCATAGCATACAAGAGTTGTCTGAAAAAGACAGCGAAGCGAGCCTGGTGATGCTTGACCTTATAGTCTGTTTCACGAAAGCTGCCCAAATTTTACGGCTATATAGACAATTCAAAAACAATATTATTTTCGATAATATTAAATTAAAGGAACATTTAAGAATGAGCCTTCTTTTTATTTCGTGAAATTTGGTCAAATATTGGTTTTATTACGAAAAATTGATTTCTCTATGGGAATTTAACATGGGGGAAAAAGTGGTAGAGGACTTGTGGGAGGAGTCAAAAAACATTTATTTTTGGAAATTGACTCCGAAACCTAGCTAGATAGCTTGGAAATGATGTAACTAAGAAAACAAAAGTTAAATTATAAAAATCGGTCCAGTATTTCTAAAATTCTAAAAAATGTCCCCATGTTAAATCCCCATAGACATCTTCACTCCGTGAAGATGTCTATGGGGATTTAACATGGGGAAATTTTGTTTTCGCAATAAAATCAATATTTGACCAAATTTCACGAAATAAAAAGAAGGTTCATTCTTAAATTTTCCTTTAATTTAATATTATCGAAAAAAAATATGGTTTTTGAATTGTCTATATAGCCGTAAAATTTGGGCAGCCTTCGTGAAACAGACTATAGGATTAGCGAAGACCAGCTAATCATGGAATTGTCACAGTACGATAGAGTACTGTACGGAGCCCTGCAGAGTACATGGATTTTTTTTTATTAATTCGTTCCCTCAATTTAACAATTCGTTCCCACGAAATAACAATTCGTTCCCTCACTTTAACAATTCGTTCCCTCGAATTAACAATTCGTTCCCACAATATAACAATTCGTTCCCACGAATTAACAATTCGTTCCCGTATGAAGGAATTGTTATTTAGTGGGAACAAATTGTTAAACTGAGGGAACGAATTGCTAATTAGTGGGAACGATTTGTTAAATCGTGGGAACGAATTGTTAAATTGAGGGAACGAATTGTTATTTCTTGGGAACGAATTAATAAAACAATACGAATTATACGTCCCCTGCGGGACTCCGTATGACTGAGAGCAAGGCATGTGTGATATATCAGGAAGCGGCGTGAGAAGAAACAGAAATAAAAACACATTTGAATACACTAAAATTGTTATATTGACCTTGGGGTTAGCGGGGGTATGAGGGTCGTAGCTTTGTCACAGAAAGATAGAAAACCATTAGAAGAAGGCCTGTAAATATGGTATGGTACTTACATTTCGTTGAGAATTACTTATATTGGCTACAGACGTCGCCGTATAGTACATGTACATGTAGTATATCGCATGGTTATATGAAATATTTATAGTAACATGTTTATAAATAAGTCCTCTTCATGCGCCATAATGTCACCATTAGTTTAAATACTATATTGTAAATCGTCCGGAGTTTGAGTAACCGTGGAAATCATAACCACACCGTAACCTAGATAACAATTATATGTGTAGTTCCTTACAATACATATCCCATGTGGTATTGTTCGTCTGTATTCTGTTGTTTTCCTATGTTTTAATAAAAGTCTGCTTTGCAGTACATCAAACGACCCATGCATGTGGTAGAGGCATATTGCCAACATAAGTTTGTGATCACAAATGAAAGAAATCACGAATAAACATATTAAACCACTATAAACACAAGAAGATGTCAACATAAAAACATAAACTTTGTCTACTCTGAGTAGATTAACACGAAGACCAGTAACTTGAGAATAGCATTAATTCACACTATATCCATTGAAACACAATACTTTCATTTGGCTTCTAAATAATTTAAGATTTGCTCATATAAATATGTTATTTACATTTATTTTATAAACACAGATAATGTTAGTTTCCCTATATTGTGAATTCGGTAGGCAACTTTTGTTTTCATGTGTCGACTAAACAAAGGTTTATTACATGGGGACGAGATACAATCAGAACGATCGACACCAAATACTCGCGACGTCACGCGCAATTGGCGCCATGCTTGCTAATTTGTGGCTGAGATTGTAGAAATGGGGCTTATGGGTTTTGCGACCAGTGTAGATCCAGATCAGCATGTGCATCCGCACATGCTGATCAGGATCTACACATTCGCCATTCCATCAATGACGCACCCGTCGTGCTTCTAATTAACAAGCAACATAGATCGCTAGCAAGCTACAGGCATGTGCTATTTGATCAGGAGCTACACTGGTCACAAATCCAATAAGCCCCATTTCTTCAGTCACAGCCACATCCATAAATATATTGGCTACGAACTTGGAAATCGGCGGAGTTTGTCGGTATAACGTTACATTGCCAAAACGTAAACTACAAATTCCGACGATTATAACGCTACGGATACCCCGGATGGTATAAACGGAGCAGTTGTTTTACGTTTCACTAAAGTTATTAGTACAAACGTGAACAGTAGCCCATTTCATCAACATTGCAAAGTATACTTTAGTAGCAAAGTATACTTTGAGGGAGAAATTTTCAATTTTATGATAAATTTATTAATTTTTATTGTACTGAATTTATTACATTATCACAGCCATTTAATGGCTGTGATAATGTAATAAATTCAGTATAATAATTCTGCATACTTTTAATCATGAAATATATGCATTTGTTAGTTCTATATGAAATAATGCATTTCAGGAAAAATAAATGATTACTCCCTCAAAGTATACTTTGCTAGTAAAGTATACTTTGCAATGTTGATGAAATAGGCTACAGGAGTACCGAAGGTCACATTACAGTTTTATTTCGAGGTAGACAAGATTTTGAAAAAATGCCATAGACAGGCTTAGTTTCGGGCTCGCTCAAACACAACACGTTTCGATTGTTCTGCTGACTTACGTCTCTGCCAATATATAACGCATGCAGGCCCCCAAATATATTTACTTTAAACATGTGTGTTTAGTATATTGTTAATTACACACATTTTAGCTACCACACTTACAAAGAAATTTCACACAACCAGCTTCACGCATCGCTACCTGATTGGCTGAACGAAATTAGCAGTATTTATGATATACTTCAGTTCGGATTTTCCCGTTACGTCATTATTGGTCATTCTGCGAATATAACAAAGGAAATCCTTAAGTAAGTTCAGGGAAGGTTAAGTTGAAATGTTGGGATGCAAATCAAAATAAAAGGACGTTTTAGATAATTCAAGGTTAGTGGATGATACTTAGTAGTCACAAATTGTAACATTTGAGTTATTGGTGTTTATTTCAGTGATCCACATCATATGTTGGAACTGTAATCATTTTAGCTCTTATAAAATCATTACCTTGTGACGGAGGGATCGACGTGACAGGACGGGAAAGGGTAACACTAAATGCCCCCTCCACTATTGTGGCGGGTCATAAAAACCTCACAATCGTAAAAATATACATGTAAGTATAATTGTATATACATGTATACATAATTACATGTACATAATTTTAAAAATAATTCGTTCAAAATTAATTTTCCGAAAAATTAATGATATACATGTATGGAACAAGAACGCCGCCAACGGCATGTTTCCCATTGCTGTGGTGGCTGAGTCATAAACATACACATTCATATTTGACATTGACCTTGGGCAAGCGGGAGCATGCTGGCGTCGGAAATGAAAATATGGACGATGACAACATGCACATGAAGTGTCAAGAGATTTTATTTGATTTATTGGTGTTTAACGGCGTATAATTCCAGCACAAAAATATTTACACAATTCCCTAACATTTGATTGGCCCGTAACAAGTCTCTGTCCAAAATTTATATCCCAGTAAACTCCCACGCCGAATACTTTCCGTAACCGTGAGGCGCAGTTAAAATAATTCTTAAGAAAACGGAAAATAAACACATTTTCTTGATGAATTTATTTCAAATGCTGGAATTATAAGGAATGAATGGCCTTTTCGTGGAATTTATCGGGGATATAAACTTGGAAAAGTCGCGGGAATACTGGACGAGGCCTTCCGGCCTTCGTCCAGTATTCCCGTGACTTTTCCAAGTTTATACCCCGATAAATTCCATAAAAAGGCCATTCATTCCTATAATCAACAGCTACGATCATTTAAGGCTGGCCAACGGGTTTGATCCCGCATTGAACCTGCTGCATTGGGGGGTAAAATCCCAAAATCAGAACGGAATATTTACAGCGAAAAACAAATATATACTCAGCCCTAAAATTAGAATAACCTGACCTGGTGCCAGGTACATACCACACAAAAGTCACTTGGCCCCTTTCCTTAAAGGTAATAGGATCAGGAAAAATAAATCGTATTACTCTTATAAGGAGTACCTCCAGAATCAACAACTATCACATACAAGAATACCAAAGACGTACCTGAGGGCCAAACCAGGTCTCCCACCTGCCACCCACCTTGAAAGGGTTAAATTATTTATGCAATATATGGTTTTATCAACGGGCAATGTTGTTTCTGTTCTTTCCATTGCTATTGTTCGACAAAATTAGTTTAAATAAACATATCCGTCATATATTTTGTTACGTATATGAACACATATACATACACATTCAAATGATAAAGTGATAATAAACTGCAAACACGACTATGGTTATTACATATACATAATAGTGTGAAATAATAAAGAGCATGTTTTCTCAACACATAGCAATAAAAGTCAATAATCACTTTTACAAGTTACCAGGACATGATTTTAAAATGTCAAGAATGACATACATTAAAATATCAACACCCATGACTCGAGATCTATGTTTGTTTGTTTATTGCTGTTCAGCGGCCATACACAGTTATGGTCATTTCAGGGCAGGTCATTAGGATCGAATCTCGAATTTAACCTGTATGAGTGTCGGGAAATCCCAAAATTTTAAATTAATATTTACATCAAGAAAGATATATATCAGGGTATGGGATCACGTGGTAATGGCGGCGCCCATGTCTGTGGTAAATCTTATTTTTCATTAATCGACTGTGTTTTTTTCCTTTTAATGAAGACTATGCTCCAGTCAATAATACTACGAGTCCGCCAATACCAAATTTAGCAGCATTACTTACGTAATTAGTCTGAACATTCTGCAGAGAAATTTGAATCGGACCGAAACAAACGTTGTTTAAACTTGATCCAATTCAAATTTATCTGCAGAATGTTCAGTCTACATAAGTAATGCTGCTAAATTTGGTATTGGCGGACTCGTAGTCTGAATGGCTGGAACATGGTCATTATTAAAAGGAAGAAACCGCAGTCGTAGCGATGAAAAAATAAGATTTACCCGAGACCTCATGGGTGCCGCCATTACTCCAGACAAAACAATAGACCACGTGATCCCATACCCAGTATATTCAGACCTGAAATCAGAATAACCTGATATGTTGCCAGGCCCTCACCACACTAGAATCGCATGGCCCACACCCTAAAATTGTTAATAATATTACATTAATTTTATAAATTATTGCGGTTTATTATTCTTAAATAAACCAATTTATTTTAGGGATTGATTATTGAACCGGCCTGTAACTAACTCCTGTCGGAACTGGACTATAACTCAATGGCCAATCAAGCGTTAGATTCCCGCACTGTATATAAGGGCTCGCAGCACGTGCTTTCGTTCTTTTCACTGGATCAACTGGCCGAAGAACAACTCATTCGATAAGTATCTGTATCAAATGCCTTCACCTGGAAATGATTTTGTTTGTATCGGCAGTGCATATTTATGCGAATTATGCGATAATTTGTTATTATATCTATGTCTACAGTAGTTGGTCAACGCCTGTAATTATTGCGTGTATTCAAATGCTTGGAATATAATATGCTGTGTATTGAGTGACTAGCAGCGTGCTACCTTACCTAATTCGCACTCCATCCCACCCACTACCATGTAATGCCATTTTCGGCTGTTTGAGGGTGGACACATCTGCAATAGTTTCCTACTGCTTCCAATATGTGTCCACTTTGTTTCCGCAAGCCCAAGGCAATTGCGTAAGGCGTTGTGTTCCTACTTGTACCTACACCATGCCATGATATTGTAGCTCGGATACGAACGAGTGTGTTATTTTTAAGTAAATGACACTGTTCTGTATACACAACCATAAAGTTATTATTATCATCATTGATTATTATAACTATTGCTTACCAATATATTGGAATACAAAGGCAGTCAGCCTCTTAACATTTCCTGACGGGAACAGTCGCCAGCAAATAACCCTGCCTCTGTATTGCCGACCCACAGTATTGTCCCCTCAGCGCAGGTGGTAAATCACTAAGAAAATACATTATACAATGTCCGATGTTGCCCACAACTAGCCGTTGGCACACCAAACGCCATCGCCCACCGTCCGATGTTACCTACAACCAGCTGTTGGTCCGCCATAGGCCCACCCATCGCCCACCATTGGCTCGCCACCTTATTGGCCCTACACTTCATTAAGTCGTGACCACCACATTGTTGCAAACATATGCCCGTAACTAAAAACTGGCCACCAAAACATTTTTCATTTTGTCAAATCAACTTTAAATTCCTATTTCGAACAAATTAAGCAGTAATTGGGAAAATATAACCTATATTACGAAACTGTATATGCCGGTTTTGAACGAAATTATAATTCCCCGCCCACAATTGTTATAGATGGAGTAACTACCGCAGAGCTATACGTATATTAACCGTTGGCTCGGAGCAATTTCGTTCGTAGGAATGTTATGGATATCTGCCTATAATTGAACACGAATCGGCGGAATTGTTATCATTCGTTAACGAATGAAAAAACGACGCCATGTAACACGCACCACCCCACCCCTTTTCGCAAAATAATACACCTGTGAATTGGTGTAATAAATGGAGAATAAGAGCTTGCTGATTCGTTGTTTTAGGCACGTAACTCCCTTTCATTACATTGCATTACATAATAGTTAGGATAGATTAGTATTTTCGAATTTACGTTTGAAGTTTTCTTTGTTTACCTATTCCTTCGTGAAGAGTGACTTGGGAGATTTGCTAACACACACATTATGAGTGTGTTTATGATAATATTTGGGTTGCCGTCACTGTCAATAACAATATAGCGAAGTAGGCTGGTGAATGTCCGGCATATTATCTCTAATTTTTGTTCGCGGAAGTGAAAATCTTGTGTGCCGTTAACTGGGTAGAGGACTGGTGTAGAGCGGCATTGTTGTCTATAAGCGAAAAATGTGCCGTTAACTGATTTGATAAACGTACATAGGCATAATGACGGGCATGAATATTAAGTGCAGCTCCACAAGTACATATATTCAATTTCATTTATATTAAGCGTTGCTATAGCAACAAAAGGGGCAACATTGCGTAATAATCATATACTCGTGGATAAGTCGTGCCCCCACCCCCCTCCCTTTACTCTATTGTTGATTGTGGACAATGTCATTTCTTTTTGCATGCAAAAACATAAACTACTGTTTGAACAATTTGATCAAGAAAATCAAACGTCGCGACGTCTAGCATGTGGATTAACACGTCAAAACGTCGCAGGGGTCAACATTAAAATCCGCATAATGTGTGAGTTTGTTATTATCTAAAGATAAATCTGATGGCGACGTGTTCAAATATGAATACAACATGTGTTTCGTTTCTGACGTTTAGAAGTGTGGTCAAAGACGCCATGTCAGTAAAATTAGTTTATGACGTCAACGTCATTTTGGACATTCCTTTGTGATCGTGTTTGTTGGTAACGTCTGAATCATCCGAATATTGAGTTACAATACGAGTAACAGTGATAACTAGAATAACCATGGTCATCTACCCGATTGAGACGTTTCGGAACATCTAACAGGGTGACGTCATTGTCTGACAATTTCTCACAACTTCGACTTGCCGACATGCCAGCATCATGTGTTGTGTGAGTTCTTATCCATCCAGGGAATGTGCTTAGAACGTTTACTGCACGAGTTTTTGCAAGTGAAAGTTTTTTCTGGGTCACGTTATCTAATTGTCCATTTTACATTTTACGCATCCTGTGACGGCATGCGTTACTGAACAATGTAACTACTGTACTTAGCAAGTAATGCCATGTGTGACGCCAACCCATGATTACGAAAGTTAGTAAACAACATGTATATGTGATTATATGAACTAATAGAACTTTTGTCCATGAGTGTAACAACGTAGTGTATGGGACTTGTGCTGAATACAATCTTGGAATAGCGATTCCCTGTCCATAGCAACAACGTTTCTGTTTTAGCAGTTACTCAAGTACTACATAAATGGCCCTGCAAATAAATACCACCTATGCACAAAGGCCCCAATTTTCTCGTTTAGTACGTCGTGGTGTATGGGTCCGTGTTCCAAGTACAAAACTCTTAATTACATCTCATTACACGGCATTACATCTTATTAAGCGTTATGACTGAGTAGTCTTTCCAAAGTGCGTCTGAAGCGTTCTTTGTTTGCCTTCTAACTCGTGGAGAGTGACCTAAGCAGTTTGCTCATTATACTACGCCGCATAATTAAAAAACAATAAATGTTTTAGGACAGATAAGCTGGTCCGGCCTTAAATGACCTTAGCTGTTGATAGACCGTAAAACCCCAACAGTTTTTCACTTTATTAATGCTTCCACTTTATTAATGCTTCCACGAGCAAATCTGATTATGTATTGTTACCAGTCCGTGAGTTTCTTTTTGTAAAGCCTGAAGTATAACTAAGGCGGGACGGGACGTATTGTGCAATTTAGACTGAATTTTCAGAAGCCCTGTAAACTAGCCTTTCCAACCGGGACCCACAGCCAGTGCTGTCGCACCTTTGCTTAGTTCATAACATGCTGTTTAAGGAGGCGGAACATACTTGTGGTATTAAGACTGAATTTTCAGAAGGACCCTAGACTAGACTAATGCCGACTGGGACCCACGACCAGTGCTGTTGCACTTTTCATCCGTTTCCAACGTAACATATACACGCTTATTGACGCGTCATTTATATGCAGTACATACATCGCTTAAGACACGGCGACATTTTCTGTCGTGTCGTCGCAGACTATATATGCTGCTCTTTTTGCCGGTTCCCATTAACTATCTCACGTTTTGTATCGGGCATTTACGAGCGATGCATATATCTGCCCAAACAATCGGTTACCCCCACAAATTACATAACAAACCGGATCCGATTAACACATTTTGATTTTCTGAACAAAGATATACGCGTTTACATGGTCGCATGTTTTTGGTCTATTTAGAATTATCAACTCTGTATTAACCTCGCACGATCACGCATCACAAACACCGCTAGCTGTGGTGGATCAAATGCGATCAGAAGGGTGTCTTGGAAATCGTAAACATAAACAAGTACAAAATGAATGTGTAACATTAGTTCTATGTGTCTAGTTCTTACTTCACAAGTGGTAATACAATACATGTGCGACTCAGCATTTCAAACTAGCTATTAAACATGTTAAATGTAGCGGCAACACATTTACCCGCTTTCAATTTACCGCCATACTATCGAAACGCTTGCGGTGTTTAGTTCCTTTGGAAGGGACATTCATGTCATTCGTTTAGAACTCATGGCTCGTATTCAGAAACAATGTACAGTAGCGCTTTTCTGCTCCTTACCTATTTGTATATACTAATATCGTATACATATCTTAATCGTATAGTATTGGTATATTTAATGAGCATATCGTATGATCATATAATATTGGTATGTTTGTACCGTATCATCGTATAGTACACACGTACTATACGAATATTATACAAACATACGATATCTGTTCGTATATACGATATATCCGTACGGATATGGTATGAATATACCATAATCTGGTATGTTTGTACGATACAAACGTACCATAATTATACACATGTATAAAACTCGTATAAACGTACGATTTGAATGGTATATCTATACGATATTGGTTGGTATGTACGGTACAAACATACCGTACGTTTATGTTATATGCATATCGTATAGAAAACATATCGTATTGGTATAGTATACGTATAGTATTGGTATAGTACGTATAGTTGACCTGCAGAAAAGCGCTACTGTAGACGGACAGGTGGTGCCTTCAGTCTATATTTGGATCAACCATCCGTCGGGGTTGTCGGCTGTACTTCATGCTGCATAGACGCTTACTGCAGACATTTTCTTCTGGTTGCCACACTCATACTTATTTTTGCGCATCGTACTTCGAAACGCTAACGTATTAGTACATGTTGTTTTCAGCTTCCGCACTTATATATAGCTACACACCTCCACACCCTAGCTGACCGTATAAAGCACGATTATGATATAATATACGCTTTCTTCACGCTAGCGTACAATATACATATGCATGTATATATAAGCAGCCTAGAATGCACCAATAGTCTTATTACATACACGCTAAACTTTTCCATAAGTCTTTAAACTTAGCCGCTGTTTTACAAGATACTGTAGTCGGACACACGCCACAATGTGCACGCACAATACATTCATAATTTAAATTAATGTCCACTCTTACAATTAGTAGAAAGCCGGTTTCATATTCTTAGCAAAAATCTAATGATCATTGCTAAACTCGCTGCAAACAGCAATATGTTCAGTTTGTCATAATAATGTACAGACGTTTCGGTATGTCGCATACATGTACACCATGTGTGTTTAATACAATGTATACGATATTTAGCATGTATTTACATAATACTTTACTCTGACAAGTTTGAGAAACGTGACAGTGTATTCGCTAGTTCCGTTAGCTACGCTTATGCTGTGCTTGCCAGAACATAATAAATCAAGACGGATTCACTGGCAAGGTGTGAGAGGCCTAACCTGGGACTGTTGTGTTACGTTTCGTACAGGCGGATCCCCAGCGTCGCTCATAACCCGACATACTAGTGATCGTCCGTGGCAGAACTTATGTTGGCAATGCGCACAGCACTATCGTATTATCATGATGATACCGGCATCAGATTTAGCTGCCTGTGTGGTTAGACGTGTTGCCACTTCTGCACTGGGGCTTTCGTATTACACCCTCGTGCGTGTCTAGCCTCCGCACTGGTAATAACTGGGCTGCATGTAGTGAAGAGGGCTGTGTCATATCAAACAAAAATCTTGATATTGACTCTCTGTATCGAGCTAATGGTAATCACATCTCTAATAATTGTAATGATATTTTCATTCATATACTTAACGCAGCAAACGAGACATGCTATTACTATGTCAGACCAGCGATGCATGCAATCACACTAGTCCCATAACATAGCCGAAATATCGGGACGTATACGGATAAACATTCAGCAAAACAACTCATAATTGGCGGAAATTTGTTTCAGCTCGGCAAATTTTGTGGCTGAATGCTGTGGGTGGTGCATATCACACTATTCGAAATATCAGCGTATTTCATGTATGCTTATATGTCAAAGCTGCCAAGCTTGGTGTTTGCTGGATATTTACGGAAAAGCATAGGTACAGCGGATACAATTGGCAAATACCCGGATATTTACTGTAACTGTATTCCGGTGGATACCAACTGTCTAAATATGTCCCTAGTTCGCGAACCCAGTGGATACAAATAAACAAGTATATCCTGTTTCTCGTATCACAGCGGATATACTCCCACCCGCAGCATGTCAGCCATTTATGAGTCGTCTGTTATTTTAATAAATAAAAGTCGCGGCCATTACTTCCAAACTGTATTCCTGTTGTTATTGATACTATGCAATAGCTAGTGTTCGCTAACTTATGGCTGTGGACGTGTGTGCATACCAATCACTAATAGGCACATGATTATCCTCATCCTGCTTAATATATCAACATCCGTAGTCGAGGTGAACATCATCCGTTGCATAGTACATGTTATGATATCCCCATGTTATCTACAGATAGGTTAGTGCCCCAAAACATCACACTCCAGTGTCGTATAGCCGGAGGCTATCATGCGTTTTAGCAAATCATCGTATAATAAAAGGTATAACTGGATTCAACTCTCCAATAGAAGAAAGCCAAAAATATACTGGAATCAAACCTCGTAGATATGGATTCAGGTAAGGAGGAACCCCTTCGTTAAGTTACAACCAACTTGCTCAGCCACAATCCTCAACTAGATTGATCAGTAAGCGAGGCATACGGAATACCCCCGCGCGGGCCCAGGTACCCCTAAATATGAAAGAACTAGAAGTTATAACATATTTCTCTCATGTTCGGTTTTGTAAATAGACTAAGTATGTGACCTTGACCTTGGGATCAGCGGGGGCTGGACGGTCGTGGTTTTGTCACAGCATGATAGTACAACCTTAGATGAATGCACGAGCGAAATATTAAGAATTTTCGATGAAAGAAATAGAAGTTATAACTTATTTCTCTGATGTTAAGTTTTATAAAGAGACCAAGTACTAGTATTTGAGTTGGGCGGAATTTGGCGCAGCATGGTAGTAGAGCCATACAGGAACGCATGTGTGAAATATTAAGCATTTTAGATGAAGGAAATAACATATTTCTCTGATGTTAAGTTGTGTAAAGAGACTAACTATTTGACCTTGAAGTCGAATATCGATCTCAGAGCTGGCTCAATATTCAAAACAACCCAGATCGAAATTCGCATTGCATTTACCATCTTGTAGTCGAATATCGATGTCAGAGCTGGCTCGATATTCAAAACATTCCAGGTGGAAATTCAAATACGCATGTCCAATCTGCTCGAATATCGATCTCAGAGCTGGCTCGATATTCAAAACACCCCAGCTCGAAATTCGAATTGAATTTGCAATATTGTATTCGAATATCGATCTCAGAGCTGGCTCGATATTCAAAACAATCCAGGTCGAAATTCGCATTGCATTTACCATCTTGTAGTCGAATATCGATCTCAGAGCTGGCTCGATATTCAAAACATTCCAGGTCGAAATTCAAATACGCTTGTCCAATCTGCTCGACTATCGATCTCAGAGCTGGCTCGATACCTCAGCTCGAAATTCGCATTGTATTTGCAATAGTGTAGTCGAATATCGATCTCAGAGCTGGCTCGATATGAAAAACAACCCATGTCGAAATGCAAATACGTATGTCCAATCTGCTCGAATATCGATCTCAGAGCTAGTTCGATATTCAAAACACCCAGCTCGAAATTATCATTGCATTTGCAATATTGTATTCGAATATCGATCTCAGAGCTGGATCGATATTCAAAACAACCCAGGTCGAAATTCGCATTGCATTTACCATATTGTAGTCGAATATCGATCTCAAGAGCTGGCTCAATATTCAAAACAGTCCAGGTCGAAAGTCAAATACGCATGTCCAATCTGCTCGAATATCGATTTCAGAGCTGGCTCGATATTCAAAACACCCCATCTCAAAATCCGCATTGCATTTGCAATATTGTAGTCGAATATCGATCTCAGACCTGGCTCAATATTGAAAACATTCCAGGTCGAAATTAGTTCCTGTGAATATCGACCTCGCAGCTTTGGATTCAACTCGAAATTCAGCTCGATATTCAACTTGAAATTCAAGTCGGCGAATGTTGAACTTCGATGTTCGATGTCCGAGCCAATTTCACACAGCTGGTCGACGGATCGAACAAGTGGGTTTCCTCCGGATACTCCCGTTTCCTTCCACGTTAATGACCACCATTACGCCTTCAAAAACATGTGTATAAGTGCTCTCGCGCTTGTTCGTACTCGTTGTAAAATAAATAAAGTTTACTTGAACTAAACAAACTTTAACGAATCATCAACGTCACGTGGGGCTAATGTAATGTAATATAAACACAAAACGTTGAATGGGCCATTCCATTATGATTTATGGGCAGTGTAAATATTGTTTTGTATTAGTTTATAAGCTAGTACAACACTTCCCCTAACACACACTGAACTTTTGCATTTACAGCATACTTATGTTTCGATGATGTATTGCTAAATTGTGAAGTATGTAATCTACACTGATATTTATTACAGTTCAGTGATATCGATTAATGTGTCAACTTGACTATGTAGTTCATTTGCCACTCTACCAGACATATACATTGTCTATAGTACAAGGTTTGTTGGTGGCTTTACATTCACACGGGAGACTTGAAGCAATTCAGCTTGGTTGTCCTCTTAACGACCTTGGGCAACTTTTTCAATTTTGTAATGTGCAAATTAGTTGCCGCCATTACCGGAAAACTTATTTCATGTCATAGGTCAATAACTATGCACTGTAAATTCACAAAAATGGTGTCTATACCTATATTTTCATGGTCAAGGATTGCGATATTGGCATTTATAAAGTTGTTACATGCATACGTTTTATCTTTATGCAAATTAGCTGTCGCCATTACCGAAACACCTAGTTGTTTAGATAGTCGCGCTACTGTATGGAATAATTTCTCACAAATAGTTTCAAGACATATGTTTCAATGGTCGAGGATTCCAATAAATGCATTGATGGCATATGTGTGTGTTGCCTTTATGTAAATCAGTTGCTATTATTAGTATAGTATTATTATTATTGTGCATTCTTATGGACTATACAGTGCTGGTCCAGGAGTGCACACACATTAGTGCCATATTCAAGACTCCGTGGCCACAGCTGTACACGTGTCATAATTAAGTTGGTATTGAAGTTATAGCATTTGCCCCACACACACCACACCCCCTCCTTTCATTTTTGGCTATGACATATGGTATGCCTTTGTTCATTTACTCATCATCATCAATGTTTGGAGTTGTTCAGTAGTCGTGCAGTTTCTACAAATTCAATGCATGCACTGTATTATTCATAACTACCAATGCACTAACAATTTTAAAATTTGGATTAATTAAAGAATATTTAGAATATAGCTGCTGCAATTGCTTCGGTCTGATACCACAGAATATTCCAGTTCCTCCACATCCTCCACATCCTCATCCACATCCTCATCCACAGAATCGGCATCTATCTGATATGCACCTCCCATTCCATCATCCGTTATAGTGAATGGATTGCAACACCCATCGCCAGCTGTACACATGCATATTGATGGTACACGACATCTGATGTCTGTGGCAGCTACAACCCTCTGGGCTGCATACCTTGCCCTTTACTGTCACAGCTGATGACGTCAATCAAATATGCAGGTGTCGGGGGACCAGTGTCAAAGGTGGGTGACGTATATTGGTCCTTGATGAGTCACCCAAACTGTGTAATGTCCACAACCGGAGGGCCCTGTTGATCAGCCGCCTTCCACAACATCATCTGAAGATGTGCCCTGTGCACATGGGGAAGCAGGTTATTGTCTGTCGGAGGCAATGCCACGTAGCTCATTGGCTTCCATTTCTTCTTGGAATATATCTGGTAGTGTGCTGCGCCCATTGATATTCCTGTTTGCTGACCATACACAGCTGCGAAGAACCGCTTACCTGTTTCTAGGAAAGCAGCATTAATGGCGTTTGCTTCACCCAGTACATCAAACAATCCTGGAAATTCGCCAGCCTTCAGAGCATGCAGTGCACCTTGCTGAATGTATGGGATTGATACAGTTTCACAGCCGCTAAACATGCATGCCCAGTAGCTGCAGACACTTATATCCCAGCTGTATACATGTCGCATTGATGTCGATCACTACCCCATTCTAGCGTTCCATCTTGACACTACAGCCATGAAGTAGTAGCAGCTTCCAGACCCAGTAGACCAGTAACACAGATACATCTGTATCATCGCTGAGGATCCAGACGACGGCCTTGTCCATTGCGGAAGCTTGCAAGAGATATGTAATCAGTGTGACATATGCCTCATCGTGTGTAAAGCTGCTGTCATCCCGACAATATATGGATATGATTGAATGTGAATATCACGCGGGCGAGTTCACGCTTGTTGTGCTTATTCTTTAGAATGGCCTCACGACTGCTGATGATCAGGTTATAGTCAGTAGAACCCTCACAAGCACGTCGCATTCGCTAATGATCGATGGCTGAGCTATTGTTGTACTTGTCAAAGAAAAATATCTTCTCGGACATATTGGCATGGAAGTCAAATGTCAGAGAGTTACGGAATGATGAGGCCATTTTCGCTCCAATGACTAGAGTGCATCTTCCATATTTACATCTTTGGGAGATACCTAACCATTGCCAATGTTCTAGAGGACGTCAATCTAGACTTCCAACGGATGGGAATACATTGCTAGCTCTGTGGCAATCTGCTGTCGATTGTCACTGTCCAGCTTTCTTCTCTTACCACCTTCCTCTTTATGCTTGCTTGGTGATGATGAGCAGTGCACTTCATCGGAGTATAACTGTTCCACAGCATCAGAGAGATACGCTGATGAATCAATCCATTCAGTGACCAATTCAGGTGAGAGTGTCATGCCCTTCAGACCACCCTTTCCCGTCCAGTTTGTTCTCCAAGCTGGTCACTGGATACCGAATTCCAACAATCTGCCACGTGGCGGCATACAAGCGGTCCAGCGACGAGATATCGATGCGCATCTGCTGCTGGCAACAAGTGGCGCATCTCTAGCAAGTGTCAGCTGATATACCGAGCGTAGTGAACATGGTCTGCACTGAAGAAGTACGGCAGCATCCGTTCCAAACAAACCTGCTGGAAGAGCCAGTCTCTCTCCCTCCCTGTGCGAAGGAACTGGTGAACCAATAGCGTCCGTTTCACAAGATTATCCACCCAGTGCCTACCTGTTGGATGATGTACTCCTTCCATATGTCATTGAAGGTTTTCTCACCGTTTTTGAGACAGTGATGCAGCAGGGCAGACGTCACCATGCAGAATATCCTCATGCCACGCACCCATGCCTTCCCATTCATAATCCGTCAGACCACCGAATGCTGTACTAACTAGAACATCCAGACCCCTTCATCAGTATTCCAATGCTACCCAAATAAAGACATAATAGTGTACATTGCCCCTGGACGAAAAGAATCACATCGTCGAACCTAGTCGTCTCCCACCATTTGGTATGTTGGACAACCATGTACAACCTGTTATTGGTCCTAAGAGATTGTGTAACGGTCTTGCGCAGTCGTGGGATCACAAGATTCATAACTCCAGGCCGATCGCACTACGCAGTTCTACGATGCCAGATGGTTGCTGTAGGAATTCGTGAGCCATGACATGCGTCTCTCTACGTCAAATGGGAATTGAAACCAGAAGATAAAAATTGTCTAACCACTCGAAGATTGGCCCCACACTTCTCATCAAACCCATTGCCTAATGTTGATCACCACTGCTGTCGCCCACGAATTTTGCAGCTGATTTGCGAAACCTTATCACCTCATCATATGATACTAGGAATCCGTGATCGTGCAGAAGTTTGATCATCCCCATCCTCTAAAAGTAATATAATTAGCCGTAATCCTACTACTCTTATAATGGATATAACCAGATTCAACTGTCGTATACAAGAAAGCCAAAAACTGTATACAAGGGCAGAATCGCGTAGCCTGAGATTCCGGAAAGGTTGAACCCCATCGTTAAAGTACCCTTCGCATGTTTCCAACCAATCACCCGCTGCAGAGCTATGAAAGTTGGGTTTTACGTATTGGCGGCCACTAATAATCCTCGCAGAAAGGATCCAAACTGCCTAAAAGAAATAAAATATGTGCATGTAGTCACTTTATAAATGCATGAATTGAAATCTTAGACCAGGAAAACATGGGTCTGAAAACCATTTTTATGAATTTATCATAAATGGTTCCAGAGCTATAAAAGAAAATAGGATTTTCGGTCCACACATTTGCATAATGATAAAATGTATACATGTAATCGCTGTAGAAATGCCACCAGTGTCATCCTTGACCATGAAAACATATGTATAGACACCATTTGTGTGAACTTGTAGTGCATAGTTGTATAGAGAGCTGTGCTAGGAAATATGTTTTCCGCTAATGGCGGCAACTAATTTGCATATTAAAAAAGTTGCCCTCGTGAAACTGTAAATCCACCAAAAAACCTTGTACTATAGACAATTCCGATATATAATTAATAAGGACGGCAAATCGACTAATGACATAATTCATAAGGACGGCAACTCGACTAATGACATATTAACCTTTTAATACGGAGCCCCACAGGGGACGTAGATTTCTCTTTTTTAGTAATTCATTCCCACGAAATAACAATTCGTTCCCACGAATTAACAATTCGTTCCCTCAATTTAACAATTCGTTCCCACGAAATAACAATTCGTTCCCACGAGAACGAATTGTTAATCCGTGGGAACGAATTTTTATATCGTGGGAACGAATTGTTAATTCGAGTGAACGAATTGTTAAATTGAGGGAATGAATTGATATTTCGTGGGAACGAATTATTATTTCGTGGGAACGAATTAATAAAAAAAATAATTATACGACCCCTAAGGGTACAGTGGTATCGATTAATGTGTCAAAATGGACTAGACTATGACATATTAACCCTTTCAAAACTAGGGACCTCTTTCATATTTGTTGCAAACAATGTAGAACATGATCAGCCAACTCGTAACAAGCCGTTTCATCAAGATCTTCACCATGTTATATTTTATATATTTTCTAAAATGCCTCCCTTTAAACCGTCTCACACTTAACATGAACTAGTCAATGTCAGTTACTTATGGGTGACAGGGTTAATTCAGTGTAGATTAGAACAGGTTGTATATACAGTGAAACCTCTCTAAACCGGACACCCTGAGAGGTCCCCAGGGTGTCCGGCATAGAGAGGTTTCACTGTAAATCAGACATTTGATAATTTTGAACCATAGTTTTGTGCGATCGGGATGAGACATTATCACCTCAGATAAATGACCAAGGCACTTATCTGGCCGGATTAGCTCAGTAGGTAGACCGTTTGACTACGGATCGGGAGACCCCGGGTTCGATTCCCACCGCTGCGAATGGTCGATTCGGCGTGTCCTTGGGCAAGACTATTTCGTGCTAGCCTAGTTCTATCGGATGGGGACTGAAATAGTTGGTACCGACATGCAAGGTCATCGAGCCAATGCCGTCGTTAAATCAAAGCATTTACATTTACCAAGACACTCATCAAAATATCAACATCACATGTGTTTGTTTGGTGTTCGGTTTAGAGGGTACAGTGTGGTTGGCTGCCAATTGCCACGTGACGTATTTAAGTATATTGATTGCGCAACAAGTAAATGGATTGAGATTGAGCAACAAGTATATTTATTGAGTCATGGTGTTGTTGTTGTCATTGTTGCTGTTGTTGCTAGGGATGGGTATATGACAATCACGAGAGACCAACAAGAAGAACCTTGTCATCACGTTTATTTGTATCGTATGTTAATGTTTTCCTTTATTTTTCATGTTCATGGACATTTATGTGTTGGTGGTGGTGGGTGGGATATTACTTTCATTATGTTCTATAACACATTCATTTTGTTTTTTGTTACTATACCTCATAGCAAATTATAGGCATTTCATTGGTCAATTTCATATCACGTTATATAAATAGTCTACCAGGTTGCCCGCTTCACAGCCCAGCGCGCAATATTAGAGGGAAATGAATATTGCAATATTACTTTCCTTCCCGAAAATACCCGAAGCGTAATTACGGAAACAGTCGAATTGTAGTTGGACTACCTCGGCGTTTATCTAAAGTAGAAACCGAAAGTTCAACAAGAGTTCCGAAGGTCACAATATACGCCCATCGATGCAAGGCCAGTCAACAAGGGGAGATAACTCACTGGACAAGGATACAGAGTGCGAAATTAAAAATCAATAGGCTTCTTCGTCTTGCCGTGATAAATTTGGCGAATTTGGTTACGATCGGTGAAGTAGAACTTGAGTTATTGCGTGGACAAGGGTACAGAGTGCGAAAATTAAAAATTGCCGCCAAGGGGAGATAAGTCTTTGGAAATTTTTCAAAATCAACAGGCTTCTTCGTCTTGCCGTGATAAATATGTATACAGAATTTGGTTACAATTGGTGAAGTAGAACTTAAGTTATTGCGTGGACAAGGATACAGAGTGCGAAAATTAAAAATCAATAGGCTTCTTCGTCTTGCCGTGTTAAACATGTATACCGAATTTGGTTACACTCCGTCATGTAGCACTCTAGTTATTGCGTGGACAAGCTGTGCCCGCCCGCCCGTACAAGATGAATACATAATACGTCCCGTTTTTTCAAACGGGCGTATAAAAGGCATACGACTCAAAAAACAACAGATATACCCCGTTCGTGCCATTGCCGGTGTAGTGTTACAACAGAAACAAGCTCAGCCATCGTAAACAATATGGCGGATATTACTACTTACAGGCATTTTGTTACTTTTTCTGTTTCGGAAAAAGCTACTTTAATAATGTTCATAATTAAGTAGTCGGTATAATAAATTAACTACCGGCATTGGTTGAGGGGAATATTGCGGATTTCCCCCCCCCCCCCCCCCCCCCCCCCCCCCCCCTCGTCAACAAGGTCAGTATTTATATAAGGCTACCTATTTCTTGTTTGTTTATTATTTGGGTATACCGCGTAAACATTATTGGTCCAGTTTCATAGATGTATGATTAGCTTAAAGCACTATTTGGGACGAGTATTCATCGAGTATATTCATTGTGTTTTATTTACAAATACATATCAATAATAGATCATTAACTCAACAAACAGGTAAATCATTTATTCTCGAAAGATCACATAATGCTTTAGAACATGAGTTACAGTATATGCAATACGACAGTATTGTAATGAGATGACACAATTATTACATGTACACGTGCCATATAGGAACACATCTACTAAATATATACAATGAATATATTACGCATTGTCAAACGAGTTTATTTTCGCTTATATGTACTAGTATCACATCTATGAGATGCTGTCGAGTTTTGTTTCTGCATTTACACAGCTCATGGACAGTGTATTCTCGCACACCAAATGGTGGACATTTCACTAAACTTCGTACGACTAAACTGTTCGTAAATGCAAATTTAGGATCGTCTGGAAAAATTTTGTTGTCATTTAATATTTTATTCTCTTTGCTACATGTACATGTACAAATACAATGATATGATTATACATACAGTTCATTAAGCATAGTACAGCTGTTCTGTCAGTTCAACAAAAACATGAATACATCATAGTCTGTATAATTAACCTAAGAATACATGTCTACATGTAACATTGAGTTTTTCAACTAAATATAGGAGTCTATATAGGGCACATGGGCTATGAGATTGGTATAGGTCGGAGAAGAAAATGTCCAAAAGTGGGGGACGGGTGTCAAATAAATGGTCCGGGCTCATATATTTATATTCGTTGGTTCTTATATCAAATAATTGTGTCTACGTATTTTGTTCTATAAAGTCAATCCATTTTGAATGAAAAGTATCTAGTTTATTCTTAATAGTGGCAATTTTTATTGTTTACTTCATATATGTGTTAAAGGGGCCTATCGATGGCTGCGTTTCATCGTATTTGCACCTATCAATTAAATACTTTGCTAGAAGAATTAGGAAGCTTATAATCATTGTTTTATTTTTGCAGTCGACCTTCACGTTACAAAATGATATGTTTTCATATGTTAAATTACTATTGTAGTCTAGTCTACTTGTTTGTAATAGTATGTTGATATCCGACCAAAACGATTGTATGACGGTGCATTCCCAAAACAAAACATATGCTTATTAGAATCCACATTCATATGACAGAATTCACATAAGTTTGAAGGTTTTAATTTGCATTTGAATAAAAAGCCATTGTTTGTAATTATTCTCATTAAATATTTGTACTGAAACGCACGAAGTTTTGTGCTTATTGTGCTTTTATATGACAGTGAAAAAATACCTTTCCATTCGATATCTTGTTTATTTAACTCACTTTACCATTTAATTATATGTTTTTGCTGTGTTAATTTCATGTTTTCAATCTGTATATTATATAACATTTTATTAATATGCTTTGATGATAAACATTGATTTATTTTGTATTTCTGTGTTTCATTATCCAATGGCACGGTTTTCATTTCTATTTTCCATTCGTTTTTAATATTACCTAATAATTTGTAATATCTCAAGAAATCTCCATTATTTATGTCATATATAGTTTTCATATCGTTGAAGCTGTAAAAGTCTTTTATTCTAAAATCATATATGTGTTTTAAATACATTATACCTCTATCATACCAGTCTTTATAGAAGAAGGTTATATTTCTTTCATTGTTTATGTTTGAGTTATGCAATAATATTTCATATGATATGTTGGTATATGAATGCTTATAATTGATTTTGCATCAAGATGTTAACATATTGTTTAGAAACGAATATTGTTTTACATGGTGTTTTGTGTCATTTGAATTTAGATTGCTTTTAAATAGTACATTACCACCATATTTACTTAGTTCTTTATTATAGAGGTTTATAGAGGTTTCACTGTAGTTGATGTTTATTGTTTTCAATGGTTGTTGGCGTGTTTATTAGCAAGCCATAGCGTTATGACGTCGTTTTAATATTGATGACGTCAACAATGTGCGACGTACGCCATGGCTGTATAGTGACGACATTGGACATTAATTTGATAATCATTTGTAAGCGATTATTGAACTGGCATTAGCGTCAAATTTGTTGGACAGTTTTCACCCATTTGTTGACATGGCGAACACGTTGGACGTTATAAAAGTCTCATAAATTTAGCGAATAAAAAGTTAAGTCTTCCGGGTCAGATAAATATTTTGAGATTCGCAAATATATTCTATATACAAAGAGGCGAGAAAATGTATCAATCATATGCACTGGTGTGGGACAAGGATATTCTACCCTCGTGAGCAGAGTATGTCGTCAGATTCTCGGCAAAGCCTCGTTTCTGACAACATATTCTGACACTCGCATGTGAAAGTCAGTCGTTGCAGAAAGGATCAATGCATGTATCAGTAGTATCGGAGCCGCTTTGTCTCTCGTTTATATAAACGAGCGTCGTTAATTAGCATATATTCATATACTAAATTATATGCTAATACATGTAACCGACGCTTTTTTAGGCAAATGTGCGCCATTATATGCCATAATACGATAATACGATTGACCTATTTGACATATTTGAGAAATACATCATGAGAATGAGCCTAAAGAAACGAAGTTACTACTTTCATCGCTACTTATTGATGGCATAAGTTGTTTTAACTACTCATGACATCCTGAAGTCCCAGCTGTCTGACATTTAGTTGTGTCGTTCCGCAAGATTAAAATTACAAATCTAAAAATATGAAAATGTGTTCATAGAATATGGATTTTCTAACCTTCCTCTTTGATAGAAAAAGTAGCAAAACAACGTCCAAAACGGAGTGATAATCCACGACCTGATTGTCGAGTCAAAAAATCGAAGTCCAGTTTGCATCATTGCAGGCCCGTACGCAGAGGGGGTGCGACGCGTGCGTACGCACCCCCTTAACCCGTTCAACATCACAGGCCTGTATAGTGGTATTGGCAAACGGTGTAGGTCTCATCAGGATCTGCACTTTTTGCAAGTAATTTTCATAATTTTGAGAACAAAAACACCCCATGTTCATAAACGGACTGGTCTGAAAATCATTTTGTGGTGATTGGATTGGTTGCAAAATTAACATATCAAAAACATTCCAATTACTTAGGGGTGAGGGGTGAAAGGGTTAATCTGCCGAGGTCTGTCCGTGGATGTGTAAAAAAAAACAAATTGGCCCTTCGTGCCGTCGATAACGCACCCCCCCCCCCCCACCTAAATTAATTCCTGTGTACGGGCCTGCATTGGTCCGGCGAACGGGCCCCGCTCATTCGTCTATTGAGAGTGGATTGAGGGCCTCCCCCGCCCCCGTACAATTTTTTGAAATCGACATCACATTTTCTGCGTTCTGTCGTATTTTAGAGCAATATGTTCGACAACATATTTTGCTATTTTATTATGAAACGTTTTGAAATCATAGAGAATGGTAGATTAATTGATGATATGTGCTACCGGGGGCTTGTTCCACCGGGGTAAATACCTATGCATAACATTACATGGTCACGAATAGTCAAATCACGATCTGCTTTTAAGATGAAAGCATACAATAATAATAATAATAATAAAACAAATGTGCTTCAATGTGGCTACGGCGCTGGTGAGATATACACAGATCATACCAGACTGGTGCAATGTTAATATCAAGATCATTAGGCAAATGTAGGCGACGCACATTAATGTCGATGGTTTACGACCTGCACTTGAAATGATTTGATATCAAACGACATATGCTTTCACATATGTTTATATTTATCAGGTAAAAGCTAATTATCCTTTAACGAACACATATAGTGTATGCATTTAAAAGAAGGAGCACATGTTTTTGTAATATGAATACATGCAGTATCATGTATTGCTGCCGATACGATGTATCACAGTCAGTGATACATCGTATCGGCAGCAATGCATGATATTGACATTGGTATACATGTGGGTAAGAGTATAATTGGGCAATTTTAATTGTACAACACAATTTTAGAATATTATACATTTGCATATATAAACTATAATATGAAGAACATATGGCGTGACATTTAGGTTTCAAACGAAAATTTGTTTTGCTACACCTTAAAAGTTTCCGTTCTGCTGATGCAGTAGTATACAGTTATTTCATGGTCATTCGGGGAACAGTCAAAACTATTGCCCCGATGTGCCGTGGACAACCCGAGGTAATATTGAGGGCAATAGTGCACCGGGTCGTCCACGGCACCGCCGAGGGGCAATATGTTTTGACTGCTCCCCGAATTACCATGAAATAACTGATTTATTACTCAACGTTGTAAGTTTATGTGACACAATAAACGTAAATGGGGGTGGGGGAGGGTGGGGGAGGGGGGGGGCGTCGACAGATCAATCTAAATTACGTTAAATTTTATGACGTAATCTTCGACGAAAAAATGATGTCATGAGTTTCGGGTGGTGAAAACAGTTTTGACTATTCGACAGGCACGCGGAACTATTGACCGGGCACGTGGAATTATTGCATGTCAAAACTCTGGGAATTAGTCAAAAGTATGGAATATCAACTTATATAGGGAGTTGGGTAATACTATCGAATGTTGTCATACATAGATCGAGGATCTCAAACGAGCTTCCATTTGATATGAAATTGATGAAACGGTCAATTAGGCTCGGTACGTAACGTTCTGACGAGTTTTATCAAACTCGAGCTCATATCAAATGGAAAAGAGTTTGCGATTCAGGGGGCCGTTTCAATAAACTTCGTATGACTAAAATGTTCGTAAGTGCAAAATTATGATAGTCTGTAAATTGCACATTAACAATGTTTTCTAGTAAACAATTATTGGATCTACATTTATTGAACATAGGCTGCATATGCAGCCTATGCTCAATAAATGTAAATCCATCAATTGAAATTTCCAGACGATCCTAAATTTTCACTTACGAACATTTTAGTCGTACAAAGTTTAGTGAAACGGCTCCCTGTTTAGTACATGACTTCATCCTCCAAAGAACAGATATCAAATACTTGTCAGTGAGAAGACGCCATTGACTATTTTCGCACCTATATGTAGCCGAAAATCGTTGTAAAACTAGCTATAACACTATTCAAACATGCCATATTACAGGTTATTGTTCTATAATTCCACACAAAAATATTTACACAATTCCCTAACATTTGATTGGCCCGTAGCAAGCAAACTTTATATCCCAGTAAACTCCCACGCCGAACTACTTTCTACAGGTGCGCTGCCAGTGCTGTCAATGTAAACAAATGGCTGCCGTCTGTCAAAATAAACACATTTTCTTGATGAATTTATTTCAAATGCTGGAATTATAAGGAATGAATGGCCTTTTTGTGGAATTTATCGGGGATATAAACTTGGAAAAGTCGCGGGAATACTGGACGAGGCCTTCCGGCCTTCGTCCAGTAGTCCCGAGACTTTTCCAAGTTTATACCCGATAAATTCCACAAAAAGGCCATTCATTCCTATATTGTAAGCTGTCCATATTACCATACATGAGCACATACTAGTAATTGCAGAAATTTTACTGAGTCACTGACACTTCCAACATGTCCAATGATATTTAATAAAAACAAAGATGACCCAAGCGTCAAAACAGTTATTCTTTGTCGCGCAATTGGGAACCCATTTGGAACATCTTAATTTTATTTATTTGATATGACGTTAGCGCAAAATACGAATACGCAATTAGAATACTGGCGTGAGCCAATCACATTCACTCCACGTGTTACATGTATGACGCCTGTGTCATATCACCTTTATGAAATGGATTACAAGATGGCAAACACAGTTGTCATGTGATAAATGTAGATATAACATGCTTTTTAGAGAAATAAATGTTACCATTGTATATGACAGGTAGGCAAGCAAACGCAATTATATTATAATATTTACACTGTCCTTAAATTCATAATGGAAACGCCCATTCAACGTATTGCTTCATGTTGTGGCCTAGGGGTTAGAACACATGACTTCCAATCCGGAGGTTGTGGGTTCAAACCACGCATTGGGCATCAGAAACATTTTCTTAGTATTTCCATCCCACTGATCTGTCGGATGAGACTTTAAAATTATGGTCACGTCTCTATATGACCTTAGCTTTTTGGTGGGGCGTTAAACCCTTCCATTTTCACATTACATTAGCCCCACCTGACGTCACGCGACGTTGTTCATTCGTTAAAGTTTGTTGACGTCATTAAAATACATGATGTGCACGCCGTTTGTCAATAACGTCACGCTATTGACCGGCAACGTCGTTGTTCTATGAATTGCGACAAAATTACGTAAAACAATAAGATTCCTGAGTTTAACACCGTAATTGGTTCTTTACATTTTCGAAACTGTCCGAAAATGCAATGTAAATATAAGTAATAAAACCATGGACAGTTGCGTTTACTGTAGTATGAATAACATTTGGTCCGTTTAAAGTTTGCGAGGAGTCCTTTGGACTCCCCGCACTTTAAACAAACACCAACTGTGTTCCATACTACAGTAAGCGCAATAGCCCATGGTTTTAGTCATTAACACAAGTTGGAAAAAGTGGATAAAAATCAGCAAACAGTCCCGCAACATTTCCTCTGATTCTCATCTATTGGTGGTACTTGATTCTGTGTGAAGGTCAAAAATATCTGCTCCAAGGTCGTCTGATGAACGGAATAATCCTCGATGTAACAGTTGGATTGTTTCTTCGCTTCTTCCATTCGACCGAATATCTGTGCCAATTTTGCATTGTCGTCGGGTATTTGGAAATCCACGTATCCCTGGTTTCCATCAAACACCTCGCTATTCGGCCACAGTGACTTCACAAACTCCACGAGACTGTTACTACTGGCCACCTGACCTGCCTCGTCCAATCCCAGTCGGCACGACAGTGTGTAGCCATGGCCGAATTTGTTCTTTAAATGTTGTGGACTTCCGAGACAGACGAACTTCCCGTTGACCATGATGACTATCTTCGTGCAGAGAGCATCGCATTCTTCCATGCTGGAAGAGATATAAAACACAATGGGATAAAGTACTCACTCACGCCGGCAGAAAATGTAGTAAATGACTGATACACGAATGAGACGAAGCACTTCTTGCGTATTTGCACTAGTGTCTTAACCGTCAGAGTAAGTTATTGTTCACAAATGGGATTTGTAAGGAAATAAATGCAAGGGAGTGATAGCGACCGCAACATTTAGTTCCTTTTAAAATCAAATATGTGAATAACAACCTGTTTATAGTTAAGACCAGTTGACAATGCGGCCTCCCATCCGACTATTTATGTTCCGTTTCCTGTCGAACAGTTATAGGAATGAATGGCCTTTTTGTGGAATTTATCGAGGTATAAACTTGGAAAAGTCGCGGGAATACTGGACGAAGGCCGGAAGGCCTCGTCCAGTATTTCCGCGACTTTTCCAAGTTTATATCCCCGATAAATTCAACAAAAAGGCCATTCATTCCTTATAATTCCAGCATTTTAAATAAATTCATCAAGAAAATGTGTTTATTTTCCGTTTTCTTAAGAATTATTTTAACTGCTCCTCACGGTTACGGAAAGTAGTTCGGCATGGGAGTTTACTGGGATATAAATTTTGGACAGAGACTTGCTACGGGCCAATCAAATGTTAGGGAATTGTGTAAATATTTGTGTGCTAGAATTATTAATCATTAAATCTCGTATGTAGCTTATTGTGTGACGTGAGAACGAGGGTGTGTAGACCTACCTGTCAGACGTGAGAACGGGGGTATGTATACCTACCTGTCATACATGAGAACGAGGATGTGTAGACCTACCTGTGTGGCGTGTGAATGAGGTTCTGTAGACCTACCTGTGTGGCGTGATAATGAGGTTTTGTAGACCTACCTGTGTGACGTGAGAACGAGGGTGTATAGACATACCTGTGTGATGTGAGAACGAGGGTGTGTAGATGTACCTTTGTGACGTGAGAACGAGGGTGTGTATACCTACCTGTCAGACGTGAGAACGAGGGTGTGAAGACCTACCTGTGTGACGTGAGAACGAGGGTGCGTCCGCTCGCCCGAACCTGAGACAGCACGTTCCAGAGTTGGCGCCTCGCCCCGGGGTCCATGCCCGTCGTGGGTTCGTCCAGGAATATAAAGGGCGGGTCCCCGATCAGGGCAATCGCCGTGCTCAGCTTCCGCTTGTTTCCGCCACTGGAATAGCATAGTTACAGTTATTTCATGGTCATTCGTTTAACAGTCAAAACTATTTCCCCTCGCTCGGTGCTGTGGACGACACGAGGTACTATTGCCCTGAGGCCGAAGGCCGTGGACAATAGTGCATTGGGTCGTTCACAGTACCGAGCGGAAATATGTTCCCTGGAATAGTGAAATATATGGACGGATTTCTGATAGCCTGTTTCACGAAACCTGTCCAAATGCACGGCTATATAAACAATGAAAAAGCAATATTCATTGATAATATCAAATGTTATTAAAATTTAATAATCGGCTTTTTTATATTTCGTGAAATTTCTTAGTTAGATAATTTCCAAGCTATCTAGCCAGGGTCCGGGGTCAATATCATTTTGTTTACTCCTCCCTCAGTTCCTCCGCCTCCTTTCCCCCCATGTTAAATTCCCATAGACAAATCAAATATTGTTTTGCATTGTTAATATAGCCGTAAAATGTGGGCAGGTTTGGCAGCTACTTATAGCTCCACGACAACTTGCTTGCTAAATATGTTGACGGGGTCGTATTCACAAAGCTATAAGTATGTACACTATATGTATGTACCATAGTTACAAGCTCGTGTAATAAGATAGTTAAGATGCAGCTGTCATCTACTTAGAGCGACATGCTGTACTCGCCAACACACATGCACAAGTACAATGTACAATGTTAATAAACTAGAAAATTAGTTGTAAAACAAAATGCCACCGATGTTGAGCATTCATGAATACAACAGTAATCACTGAGTGATTGATTGGAGAAACAAATAGTTTCAGAGTCAAAAAAGAGGCGTAACTGCGGATGGATCGGTGGGACAGGGAAAATGTTCTATTGCTCACTCCTGCACTTGATGGATGGAATGTATACCGAGTATGAAGAGAATCGGCCAAAAACTGTATTAGTAGTTCGCGGGACAAGGAAAACAAATAATTTTCAGAGTCGAAAAAGGGGCATAACTGCGGATAGATCGGTGGGACAGCGTAAAATTTACGTTACGCACTCCTGTGCTTGATGGTTTCGATGTATACGGAGTATGAAGATAATCGGCCAAAAACTGTATTAGTAGTTCGCCGGACAAGAAAAAAAAATGCTTCAGAGTCGAAAAATGGGCATTCTCACGAATGGATCGGTGGGACAGCAAATATATTTACGTTACGCACTCCTGTAATTGATGGTAGGGCTGTATACCGAATATGAAGAGAATCGGCCAAAAACTGTAGAAGTAGTTCGCCGGACAAGGAAAAAAATAATATGGTCAGAGTCGAAAAAAGGGCATGACTGCGGATGGATCAGTGGGACTGGGAACATGTATACGTTACACACTCCAGCACTGCTATATGCAGCCTATGCTCAATAAATGTAAATCTATCAATTGAAATTTCCTGACGATCCGAATTTTGCACTTACGAACATTTTATTCCTACGAAGTTGAGTGAAACGGGCCCCAGCTTACTTACATATACAAACTACATGTATATAACGTGTACTTCACGGTGTATGTAGATATACACATGTATCGTGGCTATTGTCCATGTACAGTGGAACCTCGCTAAACCGGACACCCTGGGAGGTCCCCAGGGTGTCCGATTTAGCGAGGTTTCACTGTAAATCAGGCATTTGATTATTCCGAGCCGTACCTATGTGCTATGCGATCACGAACAGGTATTATCACCCGAGATAAATGACCAAGAAACCCATCAACATTATGATCACATATGTGTCTTGTTTAGAGAGGTTCCACTGTACCTGTATGTGCCGACGTGTTTATCCGCGTGTTTCCTCAGCATCATCACGTCTATGATGTCATTGACGACGTCCTTTATCTGCCGCTCGTTAATGCCACGTAGCCGGGCGTACATATACAGCGACTCGCGACCGGTCATCTGGTCAATGAGCGCGTCGAACTGGGGGCAATAACCCAGGTTCCTCTGCACCTGTGACGAGGAAATTTTCAATATACAGTCAAACCTGTGAATAAAGGCCAGCCATGGGAAGTAACAACTCTGGCCTTTGTTCACATGTTGTCTTTATTCGCAGGGTCATATATATAGTAATTGTGCCATTGGGACAACACAAGTGTGGCATTTACAACCAGGTGATTGCTATTCGGAGGTGGTCTTTATCACAGGTTCGACTGTACATCTCTACATTGTCCCGTGTAATAAATACTCGTTCAACTTGCAATCCCAGGGTGTCCGGTTTAGAGAGGTTTCACTGTATATACCAACCTCTTTTTGAATAGAAGGAAATGATAATGCACTAAATCAGAGCTTTTAGTAGTACAACTGATTTCTGGATATCATTCATTTATTACAGTGAAACCATTCTAAACCGGACACAATTCGTTCCCACGAAGTAACAATTCATTGCCTCAATTTAACAATTCGTTCCCTCAATTTAACAATTCGTTCCCTCGAATTACAATTCGTTCCCACGATATAACAATTCGTTCCCCGGATTAACAATTCGTTCCCGTGGGAACGAAATGTTTTTTCGTGGGAACGAATTGTTATTTCGTGGGAATAAACTGTTATATCGTGGGAACGAATTGTTAATTCGAGGTAACGAATTATTAAATTAGGGAACGGATTGTTATTTCCTGGGAACGAATTGATATTTCCTGGGAACGAATTATTAAAAACAATAATTATACGTCCCCTGCGGGGCTCCGTATGAATCAGCATGCTCATCCGAGCAGGCTCCCCAGGGTTAGTCATTGCCAACAGTCCGGTTAATGAGGTATCATTGCTAACACTATGAGGTAAACTTCTTGAAATGTATTTGATACATCCTTGTCTAAAATGTCCAGAATGTCCTTCCCAACCGTATTGACCACCATGTGAGAAAATCACTATTACTCTGCGATTTGCTAATGATCTGTCATCACACACATACGATCTCCGATATAATACGATCTGAGAAAGACACGAGCTGCTGGAGACTACTTACGCTATGTCATACCTACAGTGGGGTCAGCGTGTAAGTGCACACACGAACGAACACGACAGGTTGGAACCAACCTGTCGTGTTCGTTCGTGTGTGCACTTACACGCTGACCCCACTGCTGCATCCAACTGTGTGGAATAAAATTCAAACAGACATTGTCTGTGCGGTGTCTTACTTCCTTGAATCACGACGGAAATCACTACACGTATAAGGTGTTGTTTACAAATTGGATTTTACTTCAAGGAATTAAATGTGAGGGAGCGTTAGCGGCCGCAGCATGTAGTCCCTTAAAGTCCAATATGTAAAAGTTATTGTTCACATATGCCAATTGTTAAGGTATTAACTGTGAGGGAGTGTTAGCGTCCGCAGCACTTAGTCCCTTATAAATCCAATAGGTGAACAATAAACATATTTATAATTAATTAGCCTGGTTTATAATGCAATCTCCATCTCCGAGTATTGATTTTCCATTTCCTGTGGAACAGGCAGTCATCAAATCATCTGGTAATACAGTTTCTTTGGCCGCACACAAAGAAGACTTATCCCGTCAACACAGTGCGTATGTGCCGTGAAACACGGTGCCGTGAAACATTTTTGATATCCAGTCAATACTATTTTTGCATTTTACAGCCATTTGTAGGTGTTGACGGGATAAATAGAATAGTAGGTTAGTGCCGTGAATGGGAAAAAATATCTGGCGCGGCACGGAAACGGGATGTGCTCGGCAGAGCCTCGCCCATCCCGTTTCCTGAGCCTTGCCAGATATTTTTTTCCATTCACGGCACTAACCTACTATTATAAATCTATTTTCCTTATTTCTGAACCAAAGTATATGTTGTGACCACTCATTTGAACCGTCTCGGCGAAACGGTTCAAATGAGTGGTCACAACATATACTTTTGATGAGAAGTAAAGAAATTCTTGAGCCTTGCCGGATATTTTTTCCCATTCACGGCACTAACCAACTATTCTCTATATCTGTGATCATTTATCTCCCATGATAGTGTATATTGATGAATGAAAAGCATGCACAGAATTGTGATATACCTGATTTACAACGAAACATCTCTAAACCGGATATCCTGGGGAACCCCAGGGTGTCCAGTTTAGAGAGGTTTCACCGTATATAACTTTAATAGTAGGGTTAAATCTTGCACTATCAATGGAAAATAGGTGGAGCGCAATACCGACAAGCGACAGACTTAGAAACTACTGTCTGTTTCACGAAACCTTTCCAAAATTTACGGCTATATAAACAATGCAAAAACAGTATGGTTTTCGATAATATTAAATTTTATAAAAAGTATGCAGCCTATGCTCAATAAATGTAAATCCATCAATTTAAATTTCCAGACGATCCTAAATGTGCACTTACGAACATGTTAGTCGTACGAAGTTTAGTGAAACGGATCCCTGGTATTCCATATAACTTGGCATGAATGATAATTGTGGTAAATGCCGCCTGTTGGGGACTAGGTATAACTTAGTATATACCTGCCCATGAAACGCATAACTATACGATGTACAGTGGAACCTCACTAAACCGGACACTCTGGGAGGTCCTCATCGTGTCAGGTTTAGAGAGGTTCCACTGTAAACAGATGAATACTTCAAAACATACGTGGATGCTTTGCGATCATGAACATACACAATTATTAGAGGTAAATGGCAATGCAACAACATATACAAATTCAGTACAACTAACATGTTTATGTGTTCGGTTTAGAGAGGTTCCACTGTAAATACAATTCATACGTTCTCATCGATTAAAATAAACAATTAATGTATAACACTCCTGGGCTGTTGCGTTTACTGCGGTATGAATAACATTTGTCTGTTTACAGTGCGCGGAGTCTGAAGCCCATGTTTTATTACTTATATTTACATTTCATTTTCTGATAGATTCAAAAATTAACATAGCCAAATATGGAGTGAAAATTAATAATCACCTTGTTTTAAGTAATTTGTTTCGCAATTCATGGAACATAGCGACGTTTGTGACGTTATTGACAACGACGATGAACGTTATGTATTTTAATGACGTCAAACAAACGTTAACAAACCAACAAAGTCTCGCGATGTCACGTGGGGCTAATGTAATAATATAAACGCAATACGTTGAATGGGCGTTTCCATTATGAATTTAAGGACAGTGAAATATCAGTATACACATGTATATTCATATGCGCATCTTCCAAGCTAACATTGGCCAATGCATATGTGTTACCGTATACAGCCTCAGAGCTCCAGATAAGCTTTGTGCTTCGAATCACACTGAATTGGTGTCGCACGAACTCCCGGCGAAAGTTGGACCAAAATGCGCCGAAAGTTCGCATACATGTCGCGCGAATGTCGCGCGATACTCGCACGACATTCGCGCAACAAAATTGCGAATTGTTTGCACTTGCGACTGTCGCGCGAGTGTCGCGTGACATTCGCGCGAATGTCAATGGCAGTCAACTTGGATTTGACCTATTTCCTCAAGGTTGATTTTGGTAAACAATTTGTTTCTTCACTAACTAATATCAAAGACTTGATAACAGTTGAGAAACTAAATGTTGCAATTTTGTCCAACCTCACACTTTTATTTACCGGACTAATATTTCACATCACTCGATGAACATATGTGATATTAACCCACGAGCCGGCTCATGAGGATCTGCACTTTTGAAAATTCCTATTTTGAGAACAGCAAATACCCCCTTTTCCTAAATGGACTAGCCTGAAATCCATTCTGTAACGATTGGATTGGTTGCAAAATCAACATATCAAAATCCATTCCAGTTAAGGATGTAAGGGTTAAAATATGAATATCCGTATATACCTGTTTGATATCCGACAGAACGGAGTAACAATTGAGGTAGGCATTTCCCGCTGAAAGTTGTTCATCGCCCGTCAACATTTTGAACGTCGTTGTCTTTCCGGCTCCATTCTGACCAAGCAGTCCGAAGCACTCTTGTGCTGGAACTCCCACACTGATGTTTTTCACAGCTCGGAAACCACTTCCATACACCTTGCTTACATTCTGAAATGTCAATACGGTGGCTCAGAAAAAAAACACCAAAGCTAAATATTTGAGTTTATTATAGGAATGAATGGCCTATTTGTGGAATTTATCGGGGTATAAACTTGGAAAAGTCGCGGGAATACTGGACGAAGGCCGGAAGGCCTCGTCCAGTATTCCCGCGACTTTTCCAAGTTTATATCCCTGATAAATTCCACAAAAAGGCCATTCATTCCTTATAATTCCAGCATTTGAAATAAATTCATGAAGAAAATGTGTTTTTTTACCGTTTTCTGAAGAATTATTTTAACTGCTCCTCACGGTTACGGAAAGTAGTTCGGCGTGGGAGTTTACTGGGATATAAATTTTGGACAGAGACTTACTACGGGCCAATCAAATGTTAGGGAATTGTGTAAATATTTTTGTGCTGGAATTATTAGTCAGGAACCACTAAGAAATGACAGCACAGTGACGAATATGATAAAGAGGCATAAGTCTCAGAACAATTAACTGGATATACGCAGTAAGTAATTTTAATTATCAGAGAGAACATTTGCAACTAGGATAATATCATAAGTTTACCAGAGTTTATGATATTCATTTTTATCCCTGTTAAAACAATAATTACGATTAGTGATGTACTTCGCCATGGATAACAACACACGAAGACAGTGGAAATCTGAATTAAAAGCCACACACCAAATAACACAATAGGTAAGCAAATAGCTACGTGAAAACCTGAGTGTGTGATACAGTAGTACTGACCAACCAGGTAGCTGCACATTCAATGAATGATACTTGGATTTTCTTACAGCCACCACTATTTCAAATAACTGATGATGCTGATGCCAGTTTAGAATTACAAGACTAAAATACAAAACAAGAGTTGTCAAAAGACAACGAAGCTCGCCTGTTGGCAGCCTTAACTCAAACTCGGCACAGTTGCATAAAAAACATGAATATTATATAACTTGACCTTGGGTTAAGGGGTGTGCGGTGAAATTTGACATTGGGGTCAGTGATGCAAGGTGGGTCGTGGGTTTGCTATAGCATAATATAGCATATTAAGATGAACGCATGTATGAAATATCAATGCGCTCCCTGAAAACAGAAGTAAAACAAAATTTAACCCAACGTTAATTTTATGAACTCAATAAGTTGGTGATTTTCTACAGCATGATAGCTATTCACATGAGGAATGCATGTATGAATGTGGTAAGTTTGTGACATTGTCCTTGGGGAAAGGCGTGGGGGCGTGGGTCATGGATTTGCTGTAGCACAATAGAGGATCATCAGATGAATGCATGTAGGTATGAAATATCAAAGCGTTCCCTGTAAAGAAACAGAAGTTACGCAACATTTACCCCAACGTTAAGTTTATGAACATGCTAAGTTTGTGACCTTGGGGTAAGGGTTGGGTGGTGGGTTGTGGATTTGCTACAGCATGATAGAGGATCATCTGAGGAATGCATGTATGAAATATTAAGGCGTTACCTTGACCTTGGGGAAAGGGGTGGGGTGGGTCATGTATTTGCTGTAGCACGATAGAGTATCATCAGATGAATGCATATATGAAATATCAAGGCGTTCACTGTAAAGAAACAGAAGTTATAAAAAGACATTTACTCAAACGTTAAGTTTATGATGTTTATCCTGGTGAAAGGGGTGGCCGTTGGTCATGGATTTGCTGTAGCACAATAGAGGATCATCAGATGAATGCATGTATGAAATATCAAAGCGGTCCCTGTGAAGAAACAGAAGTTACACAACAGTTACCCCCAACGTTAAGTTTATGAACATTCTCAGTTTGTGACCTTGACCTTGGGGTAAGGGTTGTGTGGTGGGTTGTGGATTTGCTACATCATGATAGAGGGTCGTCTGAGGAATGCATGTATGAAATATCAAGGCGTTCCATGAAAGGAAACAGATGTTATAATACATTTACCCCAACGTTAAGTTTATGAATGTGCTAAGTTTGTGACCTTGACCTTGGGGTGAGGGGTGGGCGGTGGGCGGTGGGTCATGGATTTGCGATAGCACGATAGGGTATGATCAGATGAATGCATGTATGAAATATAAAGGCGTTCCATGAAAGGAAACATATGTTATTATACATTTACTCCAACGTTAAGTTTATGAATGTGCTAAGTTTGTGACCTTGACCTTGGGGTAAGGGTGGGTCATGGATTTGCTATAGCACAATAGAGTATCATCAGATGACGCCGGGCGTATGCCATAAGCTCTCCTGCGCTTCGTGCAGGCGAGGTAATGAGGATAAGAGGATAAAGATTAAAGACGGGGCGCGTAAGAAATCCGGGTGTCGCCTAAACAACTTAATAGCTAAATACATGACATATACATTGTATATGTATGTGCAGTATGATATCGAGAAATACATGAACGGATCCATCATGTATGATATACATGTACGTCAGTTAATACTACATACATCTATGACCTGTATGAAATATGCATCATTCTACAACTGACGTTCCTTTCATTATAGTATCGTTTGTTGAAATATAGTTCCCATTTCCTAACAAGCATATCACAGTTTCAAACTATTTAGAATATTGAGTATTTTCGCGATGAAGCATTTCATTTGGTTAACCCTTAGAATGCGGCGAAACAAAACGTGTCGCCTGCTCCTGTTTCATATTTGATCTTGTTTATCTCAATAAACCATGGTTTGGCAGCACTTTAGAATAATTTCCATTGGAAATTAATATAAAGTGCTGCAAACCATGTTTTTGTGATAAGTAGAACTTAAACAGTAAACAGCCGACGACATACATTAATTCAGCATTGTAAGAGTTACGATAATAATGCTAATCTAGTATACATATGATGAATGTGTAACACATCACAAGTATTCAGAGCTGGTTGTTGATGTAACTTAGTATTTCCTGAACAATATACCTGTAATATAAGAGAGTCCGAACTCATAAGCGTTGAAATAGCGGTATTATTCACCCGCTTCCTTTCATCAGCCACATCGCTGTCGTCCGTCAACCTCAGAGAGGACACGCGGCCTAGACCTCCATCACTCTGCATGTCAACTGTGGAACCGACAGTCGCCGATTGCCTATTGAAGCAAACGTTCCACAGTCGACGCACGTAGCCGGCTTCGATTAGCAAAACGAGTATGAAAAACGCCACTCCCTGTAGAGCCATGAATGTTACGCTCCGTCCAATTCCGGGCTTATCCCAGGCAAGGAAATTTGTATAATACTCAAAACAGAAGTCGCCACATTTATCTGTAAATAGGGGAAAGTAGTTGTTACATAATATATGTATTGGGTATATTTATGATACACGAGTATCCGAAAAAGACACACTGCGTTATTGTTGAGGACAGGTGACTGGCATGCGTTGTGTAATGCACTATGACAATAAAGTATTCGGTCTCAGCATAGCGAGTTACCGGATACTGATGTACATGTGTGGCTGTGACTTTAGAAATGGGGCTTACGGGACTTCTGACCAGTATAGCTCTGATCAAATACCACACTCATGTAGCCTGATAATGATCTTGTTAGAAGAAGACAGGTGTTTCACTAGTGGAATTGCGAGCAGTGCAGATCTGATGCACATGCTGATCTGGATATACACTGTTGGTCGACTCACCCCCCCCCCCCCCCCCTTCCCCGCCAACCCACCTTAAGCCCATAGTTTCTCCAGTCACAGCTATATTACAAAGTTCTAACCTGGAAAACAGCACGGATTATGCTCCATTGCACCGCAAACGCCAGCATTGACAAAAGGAGCACAGCGGTCCATGTTGTTGGCGTTGGTGTACATGTCCATGAGTGCGAGGCCGAGGTTAAAGTTGGGCGAGACGATGATGAACACCCACTCGAGGCCCTTACCCACGTCCTCCGTACCCAGCGCTGGCATGCTGAGGATGTATGAGGCCATCAGGAATACGAGGCCTGCAATGACACGTGGGTGCTACGTCATCATGTGGACTGGCAGTAAAACATAACATAGATGATGCGCCGATCAGGACCCGGTTGCTCTCAAAACCTCTGTTTAACGGATTGCTAAATCCTTAACACCGTTACAGGGATATTCAACTTAGCGTCACATATACCACTGTTATGTGGTTAACTAACTGCAGTTCAGAGCGTGCTAGGTTAAACTGCGGTTTGGAAACGTGTTTTGCGGTAATCATGTCCGGTTATCTATTCCGGTTCACGGTTTGAGACTAACGTGTGTGGTTGTGGGACACGTAGTCGTCAATAAATATAACATTATTGCAAGTTTATGCTGAAACAAAGATGAAATTTGTTCCAACTATCATTTGTTTACATTAATAATAATATAATAGATGTCTATCTCAATTTTATCACATTGTTTTGACTGAAATCATCACAAAATAGCACTACATGACAAATATTCGTTTGTATGTTTTCTTTGCGTGCTTATTTTGCATTACGCTAACGGGTTATCCTGTTGCGATTGCCGAACCGCTCGATTAAAATACTTGAAATTCAGTACAGTTGCCTTAATTGGCATACATGAATAGTAAAATTAACATTCCATTCCTTTATTTTGACGAATTTCGCTGTTCGATGCAAAAAAGAATCGATTTGCGTGTAAGGATTCAGCAATTCGCTAAGCCACCATAGGCTTTGAGCTGTTATGGATTTAACAGTCCGTAAGCTAACATATGCTTTGAGAAATCGGGCCCAGTTTAACGTATTTATATATACATGTATTGTGTAATACCGGTTATCTGACACTTTAGCATCACTATAATCCCGACCATATGAGTATAACTAGTCATTACTAAAATGGACGTGCATCAGTGCAGACTGATCAATGTTAGACATGTTCGCCCATCAGTCAGCAAAACACCCGTAGTGCTACTAACAAACAGCATAGACCACCATGAAATTACAATAGCGCGTCAGCAGGTAAGTAGCCAGACGGGCGACATACGCCGTCGATAGTTCGCCAGTAACAATCGCATGTACAGTTATCTATTGTTTGAATAAACACATTGCATACTAAAGTAAACGATGACACGAACGAACCTGTCAGAAGATTGATCATAGAGACAACGACCATTCCCGTCGCTGGTAATTTAAACAGATAGTGAAGCAGGTAGGCAAACGGCAGCACGGCCCAACCATACAGCATGAAGATCAGGAACACGATCCCCAGGTGGCCGTCTTCGATGTACGCCTCTGTCTGGAACGCTGTTGGAAGAATTGTCGATCTAAATTAGCTGTTTATCCTTCAAATCGTTGTCAACATTGACATACTAATAATATAATACGATCAATATTACAGAGAACGACATAAATATATCAATTGTCATGTGCATTTTCCGTCGTATGTCACCGGCTAAAAGAACAAAAATACCGACTTTGAGAGGAAATTGATGAAACCACGCAAGAAACTATTAACTCATGCTAAATGTACAATGATAATAAAGGAAAGGTCTAAGACTTGTGTTTCTGTAGCGAAATGTACATTACAAATGTATATGGGTGTACAGTAATATGACATTAGGTGTGCCGTTGCTGGTATGGTTATGTTTGGTGTTACGTAGTAATTAACAAACGAAGTAAATCGTGGCTGTGACTGGAGATATGGGGCTTATGGGTTTTGATCGGATTTGTGCATCCGCATAGTAAGGCTCTGCACTCCTCGCCAGTTCTGCAATGAAACACCTGTCATGCTTCGATTATATATTGTTATCAAGCTACGGGATCTAGTTATTATTTGATCAGAGGATACACTGGCCATGAATCCCATAAGCCCACTTTCTCCAGTCGCAGCGACAATTAAGTGTATACCTGCGAAAACGGCTAGGATGGCTAAGACTGGCAGCGTGTAGTAGATCATGTCCCAGAGAAATGTCGAGATCCAGAATGCACCCGGCCCCACGCCACTGACCACCTGCAGATGTTTGGCCCCGACTGACCGCTCCTTGATCAGGAAGATGATAAAACTCGTGACCATGAACGCCATTCCAAACATCACCGAGATGGAAACAGAAAACGCAGTTCCTTGTGTGTTATAAAATATATTTTCTTGACTGTCCTCTAACTTCTTTGGAAAAGGGTGATTTGTGACGGAGATATCGTATGAATTATTTTTGAAATACTTCAGCATTGCGTTCATGGTGTAGTGTAGGGAGATGGCTATGCCGTGGTATGGCTGGCCGTTAAAATGGGCGGTGGCCGTGACGACGGAGCTGCTGTGCTGGAAGTCGGCCCCAACGATGTATCGCAGATTAAAAGTTGATACGCCGATATGTTCGGCCTCACGAGCGTAATATTCATCCATAATGGGATACGCCGTTCTGTTCACTTCCTCGTGATTTATAAACTGCGACATGTAGCTGCTGGCGAGATTGGTTGCATTAGCATCTGGACTGTTGTACCCGTTGCTGTACGTACTCACATAACTATCAAACGGCACCATATCAAGAAGTAAGCTGGGTTCGTCGGACACAGTTGGGATTGACTTCTCTGTTGCAAGGGCCATGATGGTGAAGAAAATTGGCAAAATCAGTTGTGTGATTGTGATTACCAAATTGCGTTTGGTATGTATAGCTTTCTTGACAATCATGGCGAAAAACTGCTGAGTCATCAACGCCATTCCCTCGTTCTTTTGCAATCCTTGGTTGTAGGCTAGAACAGAACCAGATTTACAGGATTTACAATTTAGCAATTTGCAATTGAATGTTAATAGGTGTACGAATGATACACAATACAAGACTGGAATGCATCGCGGCAAAATAAGTCTAAGATTATTAAACAATAGAAGGGATAATAAATGGAACTTCCAATTAACCAATTCGGATTTGAATTGCGACTGGCTGTACCTAATGTTGTTAACACTTGCATCTCATCCCGTCCGCTCATATTTGTAAACTAAAGTCCTGATGTCTAACTATACCAATAACTTATGTTTAAACCAAACTAATTAATTATCACGCCAACACAGTGCGTATGTTCCGTGAAACACGGTGCTGTGAAACATTTTTGATATCCTGTCAATACGACCTAATCACTGCGTATGAATATGTTCGGTGTCTGGGGTTATTTTTATTGCATTTTAAAGCTATTTTTAAGTGTTGACGGGATAAATAGAATAGTAGGTTAGAGCCGTGAATGGGAAAACATATCTGGCGAGGCTCTAACCTAATATTCTCTATCACTAATGTAGGCTGTGAACTGCAGGGATTTCGGACGACGACATATTTGATCAGTGAAATCAAATGCAAACTTCGGAACACAATAACAGCCTTTGTGCTGAAACTGTCGAGGCTGGTCGGGCTATCAGCTTATCAACATCAAGAAGATATATGTCACAGCACTTACAAATGTATGTTTTTTTATTGTTATGCCGCATCTGCAAGGTCGTGTCACCCGGGTAGCTCATTGCACCGTTATGTTCATCTTTCTCACGAAGTTTTCTATAACTCTCCATTTGTGGAACAGCGCGCGAGGTGCCATTAGTGCCATTAGTCCTGTTTCCATCCATAGTTTCGTAATTTGGGTTTTCAAAAACGTTCAGTGCAGTGTCTGATTTAGCTGTGTTCTGACTGTTATTATCGTCATCATCTGGTGCCTCGCCAACCCTGTAAGAAATATGCAAATACAAATGTTTGAAGCAGTATGTTATATGTCACTTATAAGCAAGTTTGAATTTATATAGTCACGCAGTCCATGAATAGCGTCAAGTAAGACTACAAGAAACGTGTACATTACATGTGCGGTTTTATGTGACTCGATGAGTGTACCAGCATTGTTGCAGTCCAAATAGACATGAAAATCGATATTGTTTGTACTGTGCTAATAGTCCAAATGCCGAACGTGTTTAGTGTTAATTGATCAAATAATCAATGTGCAAGCCATGTGACGAAAGATGTTAACGAGGAATATTCGTACATATCATATTCATTCATGCACATCAACCGAGCCAGTCATGCTCTCTACTGTTTGTTTCACGAAAGCTGCCCAAATTGTACAGCCATATAAACAATTCAAAAACAATATTTTTTTCGATAATATTAAATTAAAGGAAAATTTAAGAATGAGCCTTCTTTTTATTTCGTGAAATTTGGTTAAATATTGATTTTATTGCGAAAAAACAATTTCCCTATGTTAAATCCCCATAGACATATTCACAGAGTGAAGATGTCTATAGGGATTTAACATGGGGAAATTTTTAGAATTTCAGTAATCCTGGACCGATTTTCAAAATTTAACTTTTATTTTCTTAATTAGATTATTTCCAAGCTATTTAGCTAGGTTTCGGAGTCAATTTCCAAAGGTTTTCGTTGTTTGACTCCTCCCACACTCCTCTACCTCTTTTTACCCCATGTTATATTCCCATAGATAAATCAATTTTTCGTAATAAAATCAGCATTTGACCAAATTTCATGAAATAAAAAGAAGGCTCATTCTTATATTTTGATAAAATTTAACATTATCCAAAAAAATAAAAAATTTGCATTGTCTATATAGCTGTAAAATTTGGGCAGCTCTCGTGAAACAGACAGTAAGTGAATTGCTTTAAATACTGTCGACCGGATGGAACTATGTGAATATGTACACAATAATTAGTACGCACATTCGCAATACGAGTAGAACTAAGAAATGTGTAGTCGGGTTGTTGTACATACATAATCCATGATTAATTTCATAAATTGTTGAGACGTAGTACATTATTTAGGCATAGGTACAATACATGTACATACTTTAAGAACACCTCCTCCATCGTTGTGGCTGACGTTCCGAAACTGTTGATACCAAGTACGGTCATGTTCTTCTCTATATTGACGAATAAATGTTCGAACCTGTGTGACTCGTCAAAGGGTAAAAGGTACGACACCTCGGCACTAATCTCGCTTTCGAGCATGGCGGTCGGTATATATGACCTCACGACCTGGGTGAGTTGGTCCACGTTACATGTCTTGTTTTTCACGATCACCAGGTGGTAGCCAGCACCTGTAGAGACACATAACATACTGTATGTTTCTTGAAATGTTGCCCAAGAGATTTATTGATAGAGAAATACGTCAAACTGATTTATTTTACATAAACACAATGTAAAACTTTTCTTTTTCTTTTTTTTAGAAATAAGCCTCCTTTTCAGTTCAAGAACAACCGTACAATAATGAAGTTCGCTAAAATAGTCACGGATGGCCGTTTACCTTATAACTGTTATTGAATCGAATTTAATTGTATTGCAATAAGCACTTCCGGTAAATAACCACAACAACTTCCATTGCGAACTGGATACTCATTCTTCCAATCGGTGTATTAACTGAATTTTTTCCCTGCACATTGCAAAGCAATTGTACATTATTAATGTATTTAAAATAATTATTTGAATAAAATAACTCATATGAGATATGTCTATGGGGTTCTAAGTCGGTCAGATGCTATTACCAATACTTCCAAAGTTATTTTTAATGGGTTATTGCCGATGCATATCGTTAGCGCTAAAGAGCTTCATTGTTGACAATTTCAGCCAATCAGCGCTTATTAATCTGAAGTTGTCCGCAGGAAATACGCTGGGAAAAGAAACTGGGACATAGGAAGTTGCCGGACATGACGTATCACTATATCAAAGGATGTTAGTGATCTATGAGCAACATCCGAACTGTTATGATAATTATCAATGGTCAGGCATGTTAAATGTAATATTTCTGATTCCGTTTATAACTTGACGTGCACCACTCTGAACACACTTCTTCAGATCGTGTATACAAATACGTATCGCACTAATTTACCGAATATTTTTTTCAGGAACATCGAGGTACCACAACACTTGACGACGCCCTCGGCCATGATGGCAATGCGGTCCCCGAGGATGTCTGCCTCGTCCATGAAGTGGGTGGTGAGGATGATGGTGCGGCCCTCCCGGTACTTCTGTAGGATCTCCCACGTCTGGCGCCGGGCCGCCGGGTCAAGGCCGGACGATGGCTCGTCCAGGATTACAGTCTAAGATTTCGGAAATAACTAGTCACATTACCACATGCATTACTGATTTATTAAAAGAACAATTATTAAGTAAAGGCGAAAACTCACATATAGTCGTTAGTATTATTGATGTGTTGATCTTGTTTTCATGATAGTTCTACATTGAAACAACGTACAACACATGAATGTATGTACATCTACTTAGTGCCTTTAATCCTCCAGTTAGCTGGTCAGGTTGATTGGAAAATTGAATAACGATTGTTTCATTTGATATTAAACATCGGCTGAACATAATATGTCACTGCTGAAATAGACGATAATTCCATTTGTTTCTGCTTAATTATATTACCGTACCTTTGATCCGGCGATGAGGGCTATCCCGACTGAGAGTTTCCGTTTCTGGCCGCCGGAGAGCGTCTGCGACAGGGCCCACCGTTTGTGGTCCAGCCCGAGGACGCAGATCATGTCGTCCACCTCCTGCTGTACCTGCTTACTGGGACAGCCCTTCAGCTATAATGGGGAAATGACATAATGCTGTGAATGAAAAGTTTATGACAACAAGTATGACATTTCATTACTCATTGCCGTCAGTCCACATGGATCGTTTGCCCTACTTAGTAAGCGCGTTTGTCATTATTAGTGTTTTACCATGAACACAAAATTAATCCTCTTATTTAATCGTCATATGGAATAATCTTTTAACTCCACCACGATAGTGGAGGGGGGAATTTAGTGTTACATATGTCCGTCCGTCCCGTCTAGTCCGTCACCAACCTTGTAACTCTTCAAACCTTTATGCCATACCATATAGAGACTTGGAATTTGGTATATACACTGTAGCTTTCTTATGGTCTGTATATGGGAAAAGTGCATTTCGATTTTTGATTCGATGCCGGTCCATTGATTATCTCTCCACTTAGGACATACAGTTTTCACTTGTTTACCATCGAAGCCTGAGGTGGGGAATCCGCGTTGCATGAAAATCTCTGGGATTTATATTTGACACATGACTGATGATGTATAGGTACTACTGTAGTTCTACCTTTGCAAAGAATTTTAGATGTTCCTCGACGGTCATCATATCAAAAAGTATGTTATGTTGTGGACAGAAGCCGAGATTCTTCCTCACGTTGGCGATGTTCGTCCGTATACTGTAGTTGTTCACGATTGCGGAGCCACTCGATGGCTCCAGGAAGCCTGCAAGTGTAATACAAATCGTACGTAACTATCTATGTAGGAATAATATATACTATTCGTCTGTATCGAGACGTATTGTATGATATATTAGAATGTGCTATGTAAACGAATTGGTGAGTGGGACGAATATCAATTTATATATTCACAACTGTATACGAAACATATAAATAGCAAACACGCCAACAAACGTTGCTACAAAATATCAAACAGAACGAAAACAAATAAAAATATATCAACTGCTTGTCCATATCCACGGAAACTGTGCAATGTCATATGGAAATATTGCAGTTCATTATATGATTGTAATGTGACGTTTATATGCCGTTTAGTTTTCTGCAAATTATTGTTTACCTTTATCAACATTAAATTGTACGATCATTTTTCCACATTCGTTACCACTGGCATGTTTCATTGGATGTTTCCAAGGCGATAGTTTTGCTTGGGTATTGGCGTCATAGTACAGTGATATTTCACGATATGTTTATCGTATTTTACCTTTAGAATGCGGGAAACAAAACTGTCGCTTGCTGATGTTTCTTATTTGTTTTTTTTGTTTTTCAAGGAAATTAAAAAATAAGCAGCAGACGAAAACAATTAATTTAGCATTGTAAAGGTTAATGGTTTTTTTTTGTAGATATGTACTGCAATAAAACTCACCGTCGTTCAAGAAATAGCATAAATGAACAACTATTAGAATGTAACAGACTAATATATTCCTTGTGCGAATGTTAATTGTAGCTTCACCGTACATGTACAGAGCTCCAGGTAAGGTGCGTATTTGCGTATTTTACGCAATTATTTTAGCTAAATACACATTGATTATCAAAAGTGGGAGTACAAAATATGCATTGATTTTCAAATTGAGTAGTGAAAATGCTATCATAACGTTGAAAATTCACTTAGTTGAGCTGCAAAAAGCAAATAGTGTTTGCCTTTTGCAGCTCAATTAAGTGAATGTTTAAATTTGTTATATTTTTTTATCATTTGTTCCCTATTTAGTAATGAAGAAAATCAATAATCCATTTGTAAAAGTAAAATACGCAATGATTTTGAAATCAGGGGGTATAGTACGCTTTAGAAACAAAGCTTATCTGGAGCTCTGCATGTATAAACTCACCAGTAAGCATGGATATTGTCGTCGTCTTGCCGGCACCGTTGTGTCCAAGTAGGGCTGTAATCTGTCCCTCATACATATTCAATGAGAAGTCCCTCACAGCAACTTTCTTCTTGAAACTCTAGTAAGTATAAATAATAACTAGGCTCATGGAATTGCTATACATGTACGTGTTCAATATGTCGTTTGCTAGAAAACAAGAAAATACGTATATACTAATTTGCAGATGTCATCAATAATTCCATTCCTAATTGACACACACATTTACGTATTATTCAGTTGAAGCAAATTATGGCCGGATAGATCAAATGTGTTGTGTACGCGGCATGACGGCAGGGAACGGGGCCAAACGAAACAGTTTCAAGCGCATTTACCTGGATCAGACTGCAAATGTCATGTACATATATTCTGTATGCACATTCCGTTCACGAATTAGTTAGTAAAACACCTTATATTCTTCTAACAAATAGTTCAAATCAGGCAGTAGCAGCTACAAATCATTTCACAAGTAATTGCTATAAATGACCATTACAGTTGTTGGAATTTATATTTATAATGTTAATTGCAGTTGAAATCAGAAAAGACATATAAAAGATCATGTACATGTATATATTTAATAACTTTCTCCAATACATACTAATTGTATGAACTTATCTCAAATAGTATATCGTCTCTTACATACAACGGGCAAATACCTTTTTGAGATGATTGATGCTGATACCCACGTCAACACCTACGGGATCCCTCTCAAAGTATTCAGGGTTATTTGTATTCCGGCCAACAGTGTCGTATTCCTTAGCGTTGGTCCTACTCCCACACCAATACGATGGCTGAACAGGAGAAAGCAACACATAGCTACGTATTAGCATAGATAATACCAATCCCATTTGATACCAGGTTAATCAGGTAATGCTTGGAAAAGCGCAGGACTTCCGAGGCATGTGAAAATGTATTAGTACCATTTCCAGAAAGATGCCAAGAGACCCATGATAAACATGACTTCTGGAAAAAAAGTTCAGTTTTATTGCAAGTGTTCATTTATGTCAAGAACCGTGTCGGCGATGTCACATTCAATGGCACACACTCCGTAATAATGTCATAGTACATGACACAAACACCTCATAGCCCCGAACCTTTAGTAAGTTAATATATAACAGAGTTGTTAAAGTTAATAACAATGTCGCAACGCAAGTGGTGATACGATTGGGGATATAACTATCGAGAACAGGATCTTTAGTCAGTACTTTAAACTGAGCTGTCAAATGATGTAATGAAATACATTTCGAATTGATGAATTGTGTGAAACAAAACACTAGCATGTGTAAGTGCGTCGATTACAGATAAATGTATACTGAACGCAAATGTCATTAAAATAGAAAACAATATAACGAAGGGATAATGAACCGCCAATGTGCATGTAAACTAACAGCTTAAGACCATACAAAGACTAGCCACTATACAACGGTAATCACAGTCTACAACAACAAACCTCCGATTTAAATTCCACAACAAACGGTGTACCCCGCCTCTTACCCCCACATCTACACCCACATCACCATACACATTGGAAAAGTAACTCACAGCGAATGGAGAATAATGTTAATAAAAGAGCTAGAGCAAATAATGCCGAAGAAGCTGTACGTATGCCTAATTTAACCCTACGGACATCACCATCAACCAATAGTGATACCTCTTAATGATAATGTATATCCAAGAGACATATATATCTAGACCGAAATCATTGTATATCCACAGCATTTAACGACTATTAATTTCAGAGACATTATTTCCAACATGTATACCGCCTGACGTGTATATACATGTACATACTAATACTGCCCATATTGAAAGCCTGCACATCTCGACCGGAACAGTATGTGTGATGGTATGGTGATCACCAGACCGGACAAGCGGGTTTATTCCGGGTACTCCGGTTTCCTACCACATAATGGATCACCTTTACGCCCCAAAACGGAACATAACTACACTCTCATAAACAACCTAGATTTACCGATAGATTTACAATTAAAACTGTTCGAGCATACAGTGCTACCTGGGGCTATGAAAATATTTGTATACTTGAACGTATACATACTGACTTTTTAAGGAAAATAACCAAATGTCGCAAATCTACACCATTACACGGTCGGTATCCAATTTCGATCATAATTAAAACTCGGATGCTAGGATTCTGAAAATAGAATTATTAAAGGCAGCCAGACTAAGTTGTCATTCTTAATGTTGGAGTATATTTCTAGTCCAAATAGCGGACTTTTTAAGTGGTTACAGTTTATCCGGCAAATATTAAATGGCACTGGATATTCTAACCACTACGACATGAAGGAATTAAATATCCGTACAATAAAAAACAAACTGATCGAGCAATGTATTCAAGGTTGGAATTCGCAGGTGATCGAGTCCAACAAGGGTAAGTTATATACCCTTTTCAAGGATAATACGAAGATAGAACCATATTTTAATATCTTACCGAGATATATGTATCTAAACATGGTTCGTTTTAGAACCGGAAATCATCGATTGCCGATTGAAACTGGTAGATGGTCGGGCAAACAACATTCAGATCGCAAATGTACAATATGTAACACTATCGACTTGGGGGATGAGTTTCATTATCTTTTAGTTTGCCCAGCATGTTTGGAATCACGTAAGAAATTCTTAAAAAATACTATTATCAACATCCAAATGTTATTAAATCCAAGGACCTTCTTAACAGAACATCTGAGTCAAAGTTAAAAAGCTTATTTATTGTTTTTCAGCAATTACTAACTCTGCATTCTGTTATTATTATCGTAATAATAATTATTATTACATTGTATTATTATTATCACTATTATTAGTATTGGTAGACGTAGTATTTTATGTAGCTTACATAATACTATGTCTACTATGTCTAATCCTAGAATTTAGTTTAAGTGATACCCCTGAAAGTATGAAAGTATGCACCCAATTACCATGGTGAATGGGTGATCTCACACATTTAACACAAGGACCAAGTGTCGTTTTGTTGTCCGTCTGCAATCGCAGAATTCATCGATTCGTGACTATTACCTATATTGTGGATTGATATGTATACATCATTAATACAATAGTTGTTCCGATACATGTTCGTATATGTAAGCACATGTTTCTAGTATATCCATATATGCCATTCACATGTTTTGACGACATCCTGTGTCTATTGCTAATGGATATTATCTTGTAGTGAATATTTCCAATATTGTTTGAAGAAAATATGATAACACTAGCGGTTACCTTTTTTGACTCTTGTACGATCGCTCGTTGAAAGGTATGAACACCACGTAATATCATATTGCTTAGCGACATGAAGTGCTGTCACCTGCTTTCGAGTTTCGACCCTCTGTGTGAGGGCACGTCACATGTTACGGTACATCATCAGGTTGGTTAGTTAACTCGGTTGACATATCATCATGTTTGCATTCGACTTGATAATTTTGACAAAGAAAGCGATCTTAATTTATAAATCATGTTTATAATGAAGTTTAATCAAGAACTTGACCAGCACAACACATGTCATGTACGTGATATTCTCACGTTTCACTAGTTTAAATTCTCGCGTCTATCAAATGTTCATTTTACAGTCCCTTTCTCGACGTATAAATGTTACCGGTATTGTCAATGCTCGAAATTTCTCCCAGAATATACTCCATTTTATTGAACATTTATACAAATACTAGAGTTACCTCCAGTAATTGTTCAAGTAGTAACTATTCTGCAACCAAGCTCACTTCTTAAATTACTGATAAATTAATGTATTATTGATGCCAAACACCAACGAATATTATTTATTGCGCCTGTAATTAACAACCCCCCTCATGTACTTGTATGCCGTCCGTCATGTTGTTGTTGAAAATACAATGTATTATATGTATACGTGTAAACACTCATATACCACTGCGTGGTTAGAGATTGATGCCGAAATAAAGGATATGTTCTGTTCTTTTCTATACAGTCACGTTACCCAACGTTCACTTGGACAAATCGAGTAGGAACAATAACTTTAGAGATTTGCAGCAGTTTTAATATGCACAAGCACAATACATCATCGCGTGTGACCTTTGGCAGATACCGTAATAAACTTATGAATTCAATGTATATCTTACCAGGAAGGGGAACCAGGGCGGTTGGGCGACGCCGGCGTCTCCAGGGTTGATGTTGTCCACGTACCAGGCGATCGCCATGTATAGCACGGTGTCGATCAGCAGCATCAGTATCGCTTCTAGCAGGGAAAAGTTGTCATCTATGGTTGCCGGATTGTGGAAGTTATTCCACTGAGCTCCCTCACCTTAATAAACAAATGTCCCATAACGATATATAAATACCAGATTTTGTTTCTGCTTATATGATAGCACATAGGAAAAAAACAGTGTACTTAATTGACAATATTGTCAGCATCATATGTTCTTTGTGGACATCCTATTATCTCAATAGTCATGGTTAATACTGACTTGAATATTTAACTATGTTACGTCATCGTTTTTTAATTAATAGTTAATTAATATTTAATTATATTGTACACATTAGCCTGGTTCATGCGTCAGGTACATTGTCACCAATCTGTCTGGCAGTTACTGACAATTAAACTTCTGAGGTATGTTACATGTAGTTGTATGTTCTATGTTATCGGTGTCAATGATTCAATTAGTTACCGGACTTATAACAACAGGACAGGTATGCTAAATGTATCCACGTCAATAGTAATCATGCATAGCAGTGCAGTCCATAGCATAGATTACGTCTTGACACACAACACTATAATGATGCAAGCGGCATTCACAGTTTATCAAAGTGACATTTGAAGATTATGTTCTATGCTGTGGCTGCACTTAGCAGTAGTGGCTAACATTATTTTATTTAATACTTTTAATGAATTTACCGTCCTTGATTATCATCTAACCACAACTATGCGATAATTTAAAAGCGTATGATCAAAAACACCTCAGTTACTAAGTAGTCCTACTACTAGTACTACTACTACTAATACTACTACTACTACTATAATAGTGTCCGGTAATCTTTGTGGGAAAGAACATACAATACAAAACATATCAATATACATTATTTTAAAATCACTCTTTTTATTAAATTTTCGACCACATGGTCTTTATCAAAATAGTTTGAAACTATATTGGCAGTCCTATGTGACGTCCATTGTGTAGCAGTACACAGGATGTTATGAGCCGGACGTCATGAGATCGCACGAGCCTAGGCCGTACTCCAAATCACGAAATCCGGCTCATAACATCCGGTTTACTGCCACAATATGGACGTCACATAGGACTGCCAATATAGTTTCAGACTAAGTTGATAAAGACATGTGGTCGAAAATTTAACTATATATTTACCAGTTCCTTCATACATCAAGAACACTTTCACACCAAATGCCATGCCCATGTTTGACAGCAGGCAAGCCGACATTTTGTCAGACTTTGACATGTCTTCGTAACGATCGGCCAGGAAGAACAGTGGGAAATACGTCATGAAAAACAGAATCCCAGAGGCGAATGCGGCAGTGTTTGCTGAAACAAGGGTTTAAAATATACAGATGCAAATTGAACGTTGTTTAATAGTCTCTTTTCAAAGATCGCATACGTACATATACAGTGGAACCCCGCTAAACCGGACACCAAGGAAACACCTATGATCTTATTTTGAGGAATTTCTTGGTCATTTATCGCAGGTGATAATGTCTGTTCGTGATCGCATAACACACGACTATGGCTCAAAATGATCAAATCCCTGATTTACAGTGAAACCTCTCTAAGCCGGACACCCCCACCCGGTGTCCGGTTTAGAGAGGTTGCACTGCAATATACAACAAGACAATGAGTGATCATTCACATTTTGTTCTCATCCAGACAGGATAAAGATGGCATGTGGAAAACATGCACATGCAAACAAATGCCACTTCTTTAATGGCTCATAGATGTGGTGAAAACAGGTAAGCAGGACATTTAGTAAAATAATAACTGTGATATGTATTACTTTATAATGAAAAGAGCATTCATCGTAGCCTATGTAAATAGTTATATTAAGCAGCTTTCTAACACATTAACCGTGATAACGTACATGGTGATTAATTACCTGAATACTTATTTTTGTCAATAATTTACCTTTGGAGAAGAACGTGCTGACCATAAAGCAGAATGCGATAATTGACAGTATGTAAGAAAACATGAAAAACAGGAAGAGCGTCGGCTCGCCGTAGTTGATGATGGCACCCTTGCTACCGAGCTTGATGCTGAAGATGATGGTGTAGACGATAATGATGAGTAGCAGGTAGATGAGGCACTTCACGAACCATGACAGCCAGTACATGAATGTGGACAACCCCATCATCTTCATTGCCTCCTGAAATACACCGCAGCAATTTGTATTCAATTATATAGATAACTCAATAGTACAAATATATTAAAACATATACATGTACGAAAATGATCGATACTGTTGTACGTCCCAGGGTGTCCGGTTTAGAGAGGTCCACACAGTGGTTCAGACATATAACCTTTCGAAAGCATGCGGGTGTACTTTGCGAACATGAACAGGCGTTATTATCAGAGATAGATGACAATAATTGCAGCACAAAAATATTTACACAATTCCCTAACATTTGATTGACCCGTAGCAAGTCTCTGTCCAAAATGTATATCCCAGTAAACTCCCATGCCGGACTACTTTCCGTAACCGTCAGGCGCAGTTAAAATAAGTTTTAAGAAAACGGAAAATAAACACATTTTCTTGATGAATTTATTTCAAATGCTGGAATTATAAGGAATGAATGGCATTTTTGTGCAATTTATCGGGGCATAAACTTGGAAAAGTCGCGGGAATGCTGCACGAAGGCCCGATCAACGGAAAAATGTGTTACAATTTCATTGTAAAACTTTAAACTGTGAGGAAAACTGTGAATGTTATAAACTATACAAGTGCGATATGAAGCGTGCATACAAACAAATAAATAAGATACATGCGGTTATCATAACACATATGACTGTTTTACGACTAGTGCGATATTTGTACGGCAGTTGTATATGATTTCTCTATTTTGCTAATGTCATCTTTTATTACGCTGTATGTATAACGGCGACCCAAAATGTATAATAAATCGTATGTGGCATTCAGCGTTTGATGTTGGCCATGATTAAAATGGTTAATGAATCAAATTAAAACGAAATAACCGTTTGAATAAGTATGTTATCTTGCATGTTGACTTCAATGGATGAGTTGTTATGTCATGTTTCATGATACATGAGCGTTATTGTGTGCATTCGCATCGTACCATGAATAGTTCATGTTAAGATACCACCAAACTAATATCAGTCTGTATATTGTGAATGCATGTGTACATTAATAACACAACTATGCTATTTACTTTGAGTTTCTTCTCTTTTTCGTAAGCAATGTTCTTGGCAATCTGCAGCGCATTTAGGATGAAGCTAAGCATGATAAACATGGGTAGTTGTTGCTGGAACACAGTCGTGAGGACGTCATCAAGGTGCGGTGGGTATGCCATCCTCTTTAACCGAACAAGGAGGTCCGTCCCGATTTTTGCAGTCGGATCATGGGTCTCGATGATAGCTTTGTTGATGAAGTATTGTAGTGCCAGAAATCCGGTTTGGCTATAATCTAAAACCAGAAATATGTGTATAAGGCCATAGCAAGTTCTTTCTCTGTTAACCGTCCGCTTGCGGGTAGGTTTTGAAAGTGGTTCTGTTAAAAAAAAAAAATGTGTAATGCTATTTTACGCTATTTACTGGTGAAGTAATCTGAAAACTGATCCGTTGATGAATGTCGACTTAATACTTTAATAGGAGTATTTTCTTCTATTTTGAAGTTTGCTGGCTTAAAGGGTTGAGGAAGTTTTTAACATAAATTTACCTTCGTTTTTTTTCAAGGCCTTGTTTGTTTTTACCGGGTACGTAGGTAGGTTCTGGTTAACTGGGTGGACGCTTAAAAATATATGGATGGCCTAATCTAAAACCAAAAATATGTGTTTGTGACTGGAGAAATTGGGCTTGTGTGATTTGCGGCAAGTGTAGCTTCTGATCAAATATAACGCTCATATAGTCTGATAACGATCTATATTGTCTGTTACATGTAGAAACATGACGAGTGTTTCATTGATGAAATTGGGAACAGTGCAGATCCTGATCAATCAGACTGTGAGGATGCACATGTTGATCTTGATTTATAAGTGTCGCAAAACCCATAAACCCAATGTATCCAGTCACAGCCATTTATAATACATGTAACAATAATCAAAATATATATAATGTGCTTCTATTTTATAGAGGTACATTCAATTGCCCTTCAAAAGTAGCTTAAGCTTAGTCTAATAGTTTATTTACGTCTCATCACATGTGTACATATTAACAAGTACGATACAGTATTCTAAAGACATTTCACATGTGTCATTCTGTCTAGAATTATAAGAGACGCCATATGCACCGTGAGTATAATATTTCACGGGCACCTGTTAGTGGGATGGGGGTGCACTGAACCAGGTAAGAAAAATCCTCATACCCTGGAAATTCGAATAGCAACACCTACCGATGCAGTCGCCATCGGAGATTTAGCCGTTTAGAAGCTGTTTCGAGAAAACCTACATTTTGCTGGAAATAAGGAAATATGAGTTGCAATGGAAGGTATGTAGTTAACACTAATTTTAACTGCCGCATATAATGTAGTACATGTATATACTTTATCCGTGTACATATATAGATACATATTCCAAATATACACAAGTACAGTGGAACCTCTCTAAACCGGACACAGAGAAAATTTAGTTGTGCTTAAAATCTGCTAAGTTTCTTTGTCCTTTATCGCCGATTATAATGTTTGCTTACGACCATGAATCACCCAGGCGTATCTTGAAGTAGTCATATGTTTGATTGACAGTGGCACATATCTAAATCGGACAATCTGGGGAGCTCCCAGAGTGTTCGGTTTAGAGAGGTTCCACTGCACATTACATAATGTACATTCATACCATTAAACTACAAAACATCCGTCTAACACTGATGGATGTACTCCTCAAACAAGTTAGCACAAAATAAAATTGAACGCCATTGAAAATTGACCTTGAACATAGGGGTAGCAGGGGTTGACATTAGAATGAAAATATAAATGGTGACGAAAAAGTATAAATTATGTAGTTTTAGGCCAATCCGAATTATCATAACAGAGATTGTCGGTAGTCGCAAACGACAGAGACAGACGAGAGGGCACTTGTTGGGCATTTATGTTCACTGCCTATTGTTCCAAGTACCAAACAAGCAACGGCATGAATGGAATTTACATTTACTTATTGTCCTCGGTACCCAAGAAGTGACCTCTCGTGCGCTCGGACTGACGCACAGCCGAACATACAGGACAGTGTGGCGACTATATCATCTCGAAAATAATATGTATTTTTTACACAAAATGTGAACAAACGTATTTCTTTGCATTGTCTAAAACAGTATACAAGTCCAGTGTCAACGTTTCTGAACATATATTTGGCAATCTCAACTCGCAATCAAGCAGTTTGATTGACCGAGCCTGAGCTGTCGCATAGCTCAGTCTCGGCCAATCAAGCTGCTTGTTTCAAGCACACTATTAAAGTATTTGCACTTAATTAAATAAAATAATTTACAAATAATTCCAGCACAAAAATATTTACACAATTCCCTAACATTTGATTGGTCCGTAGCAAGTCTCTGTCCAAAATTTATATCCCAGTAAACTCCATGCCGAACTACTTTCCGTAACCGGCAGGCGCAGTTAAAATAATTCTTAAGAAAACGGAAAATAAACACATTTTCTCGATGAATTTATTTCAAATGCTTCAATTATAAGGAATGAATGGCCTTTTTGTGGAATTTATCGGGGATATAAACTTGGAAAAGTCGCGGGAATACTGGACGAGGCCTTAAAAAAATTACAATTTTCGGAAAAACATCAAAAAAAAAAAAGAAAAAATTGTTTTTGATTTTTTTTCGAAAATTATAATTTTTTATCGCTTCGTCCAGTATTCCCGTGACTTTTCCAAGTTTATACCCCGATAAATTCCACAAAAAGGCCATTCATTCCTATAATATTTGCAAGATTAGCGCGGGCGGTGATGTATCGCGATGTGACCGCCGATGTGCTTGCCCATATTATAGGAATGAATCGCCTTTTTGTGGAACTTATCGGGGTATAAACTTGGAAAAGTCGCGGGAATACTGGACGAAGGCCGGAAGGCCTCGTCCAGTATTCCCGCGACTTTTCCAAGTTTATATCCTCGATAAATTCCACGAAAAGGCCATTCATTCCTTATAATTCCAGCATTTGAAATAAATTCATCAAGAAAATGTGTTTTTTTCCGTTTTCTTAAGAATTATTTTAACTGCGCCTCACGGTTACGGAAAGTAATTCGGCGTGGGAGATTACTGGAATATGAATTTTAAACAGAGACTTGCTATGGGCCAATCAAATGCTAGGGAATTGTGTAAATATTTATTTTTGTGCTGGAATTATACATTTGTGGCCGTGACTGGAGAAATGGGGCTTATGGGTTTGCGTCCAGTGTAGATCCATGTTAGCATCCGCACAGTCTGATCTGGATTTGCCCTGTTCACCATTTCATCAATGAAACACCCGTCATTCTTCTAATAAGCAATATGGATCGTTATCATCATACTGAAGTGTGATATTCGATCAGGAGCTACACTGGTCACAATTCTCCAGTCACAACCACATGTTGGCATAGTCACTCACAAGGTTCTCCTCCCGTGTTGTCGTCATCTTCCCGTGGGCCGAACGTTTGGAAGAACTGGAAGGCGTCCTCCGTGTGCCATTGGTCATCATCCTCTTGCCCGGGTCGCAGCGCCACCCGGAGCTTGTAGGCTATTTTGGCGGGAAAGCCAGTCGAGAAGTCGCCGCTGAATATAACGCCCGCCCACAGGTCCTTTGTCGAGTTACGCTCGTACGCCGCAACCAACTCGGACTCTGTGGCGAACGATGTCACTGACACTGAAGATGTCGAAATATAGAACTTTTATAATTAGTACAATCAATAATTTCATTCTCCAGTTGGCATGGCATGATAAAGCTTTCAATCCTACAGACCATAAAGACAACATTTGCAAACAATGTAGATCAAAATAAGCGTCTAGTGTGTATATGCAAACAAATATGTTACTAGGTTCATAAAAGGCGCAGTCTAATGCTTTTGAAAAAGAGGACCACACCTTCGACGTATGCCGATGATACTATGTTCATCCCTGGAATGGAAATGACAACACGTGTCTGTTATATGCTATCAATCATACAATTAATATTTGACATGTCATAATGAAGTTTACTGACTGACTATTGTAGACATATACTTCGAAAATGATTGACGAATAACATATATTATTATATCACTGAGAAGCCAATGAGATCACATGATAGAGGGTCACATGATTGCGGACATATATGATATTCACCTCAATATCAGCCAATTGAACAAAACTACGCAAATAGTATCATCCAATCAGCAGCAAGCTTACAAATAAACTTCGCAGTTGACAGCAAAATAACAACACTGTATGCAAAATGAAGAAAACTTGTACATAAATGTCAGTCGGGTTTCAGCAAAAACATTAGTCATATAATGAAATAATGATTGTCTTTTGAGTCGGTGTACACGAGATTTACGGACCTTCGAAAAGTCATATTCACCGAGGCCGAAGGCCGAGGTGATTATGACTTTTCGAAGGTGCGTAAATCTCGTGTACACCTCATTAAAAGTCAATAATTGTATAATATCAGCTTCACCGATGGTCATTTTAGTATAGTTTAGTTCACATTTGCATTAGTTTCAATAGGCAATATCCTCGGGAATATTGGAAAATAGCAGGGCCCGGTTGCTCAAACAAACTGTTAACAGACTGTTAAATCTTTATAAACAGAAGGTGTGTATTGGGCCATTTGAGGAAACCATTTGTAGTATTTGTGTAGATACCATGGATACTAAGATGGTGTATACTGTAAATAATGCATGTAGACACATAGTTGCGAACACGCAACTTCGCAACTAGTAGACACAGATCCAATACCATTTGTTTCACAAGGTTAGATCTACTGTTAGAATACGACGTCATCTAATGTCATTTTCGAGCATAAAACGTTACCTGATAAATAGAATACCAGGCTAGTGTATTTTAATATCAAGTTTATCAGGCTCGGCTCGGAAACGGCAGCCTCATTCTCGGCAAGCCTCGGAATTCCTACGCGTTTCCTAGCCTTGAATGATAAACTTGATATCAAAATACACTAGCCTGGTATGCTCTATATATGAGCATGCTCTCATTTCTCGCTATGTCCCGCTATGTCGCTATGTCCCGGCTACTTTATGTTTGATCCTGTTTACATAATTGAGGGAAAATTCTGAATATTTTTCTTATTTCTCCTTCAAAGTATATATGCTTATATGGTGTGACCACTCATTTGTAATCATAATATAACCAAAATAACTGTCCATAAAGAAGTATAATATTTATATATTGGGTTATATTGGGTTATATTTTCGCATTGAAATATTTAAACCTGCAAGTGTACTCCACCATCTAGTAAAATGGACTAAGACCGATCTCAAACAATCAACGTAGAGATGACATAGACTATCCTACGCAAACTATTTTTTGTGGACAAAAATGAATTCTGTCCCACAAAACTGAATTTTCTTCACAAACCTCAATTCTGTCTTACAAAATTGAATCCTTTATAACAAAAATGAATTTTGTATACGAAACGTATGCAGAATTGAATTTTGTGACACAGAATTGAATTTTGTGACACAGAATTGACAGAATTGAATTTTGTGACACAGAATTGAATTTTGTGACACAGAATTGAATTTTGTGACACAGAATTGAATTTTGTTTTGTGACACAGAATTGAATTTTGTGACACAGAATTGAATTTTGTGATTTTTAGTGTTACAAAACTCAATTTTGTACACATAATTAACCTGTCCTGCATGGCGCCCCGTAATATGTTCATCGAGTGGTGTGAAATGTCCATATTTCACGAGTGCCGTTAGGCACGAGTGAAATATGGACAGTTCACACCACGAGATGAACATATATGTCATATTCGTTGCAAAAATATTAATATTCTATTTATTATATACCGCTCCATGGAAATTTTTAGACTGTATACGGTAATGAATGTGTATTTGCAGCCTATTTGCAGTCCGGCACTGCAGATGCGCGTTATGAATATAGATAGCGGAAGTAGTCGTATTTTCACCGGAAGTTGTTTATTTCATCGATGAGAACATATGACATTTATTTACATCGTATAACTATGTATTTCATGGGTAAGTATATAATAAATACAATTATTGCCTAAAATGGGCTTTCACAGGGTGATCAAACAGAGTAAAAAAATGATAATATACGCTAGTGTAATAAATATGCAAATGAGACCGCTGCAAATATACAAACTGGGTGATCAGTACAGCTTCAGTTAATGTGTCTTAGCTTATGCAATAAATATAACCTGACATTTGTATTGATTTAATACAGGGGCGTATCTGGATGGGGGTGTGTGGGTTCCGGGGTTGCAACCTCCCCGTTCAGCCACGGAGTTTACATATATCACAGTTTACCACCAGTTGGAGTCTGAATTTAAATGCCGTAAAACACAGGAAAGTGCATTTCAAAGAGCTCGAAAATAGGACTACCCTCTAGTTGCGAATGGTAACTTTTACAAGTACTCCCGTATCGTTCGTAGCTAGCTACGGACGGTACGGGAGTGGATTGCAATAGTTACCTTCGCAACTAGACACCCCCACCCCCGTTCCCAAAATGCTGGATACGCCCCTATAATATGATAGTTATTAAACTCGTTGAATGATTCCATAAGCAACTAGGCATACCTCTTTTCAGAAAAATCATATTAAATAATCAATCATGCAATATCCTCTATTTATACTGAAAGGTCAAAGAAGCTAGCTCTCGGCTGGATCACATTTGCTGTTATTAATGTCTGCTTCACGAAACCTGTCCAAATTTTACAGCCATATAAACAATGCAAAACAATATTTTTCCCGATAATATTAAATTTTATCAAAAGTTAAGAATGAGCCTTCTTTTTATTTCGTGAAATGAAGTCAAATATTTATTTTATTACAAAAAAGGGGTAGAGTGGCTGTGGGAGGAGTCAAAAAACGAGGAAAATAAATGGCAATTGACTCCGAAACCTGGCTAGATAGCTTAGAAATGGTCTAACTAAGAAAACAACAGTTGAAATTTGAAAATCGGTCTACTATTTCTGAAACTAGAATAAAATCCCCATGTCTATGGGGATGCAACATGGGGAAATAGTTGTTTTCGTAATAAAATCAATATTGGTCCAAATATCACAAAATAAAAAGAAGAGACATTCGTAAATTTTTATAAAATTTAACATTATCGAAAAACATATTGTTTTTGCATTGTTTATATAGCCGTAAAAGCTGGGCAGCTTTCGTGAAACAGACAGTAAATCATTTTCCAGAATATGACCATGTGACACAAGTGTACTCGACGGCCATAAAGCATGGTCGTAACCCATATTCTGAAGTATCACTGAAACAAACACATTTATGATAGCGATGTTTGTTTTTGTCATGTATGTAGCTGTGACTGGAGAAATGGGGCTTGTGGGATTTGAGACCAGTATGGCTCCGATCAAATAACACACTCCTGTAGCCTGATAACGATATGTATTGCATGGTTGAAGCATGACGGGTGTTTCATTGATGGTATTGCGAACAGTGCACATCCTGATCAGACTGCGGATGATCTGGATCTACAGTGGTCGCAAAACCCATAAGCCTTGTTTTTCCAGTCACAGCTACATATATTGGGGGGAAATTATTCACTCTTCAAGTACGGTCATAAATTAAACATAAATTTAGTATTCTTTCAACAAACGTTCTACAGAGCACATTAGTTAAAGGTACATGCCCACTCAGTAGGCACAAACTGTTCTTTATATCAGAGACATCATCTGAGGCATTTTCTGGCAAAATAGACATTCATTCACCATTACTCCACGTATTGATTGGCAGTATTATACATTGTATATCAGATGTAACTTTCCACACTGATATCAGAGGCGATAACTGTGTTTCCATAAAATGTTAACGGACATTACTATTTATACTCTGTATTTATTTTTTGATGCGCAATTATTATACTTTATAATTTTTCGAAAATATTTTATTTTTTCAGGTGACGCATTTAAATACTATAAATGATTAAAAAATACCATGCTTCATTTGCATATGAAAATAGCCTGATACCAACGCGCGTCACTATCAGTAAAATAAATATTACTAAATGGTTATACCTGAATAGCGGCCACTCGTAATTTTTAAAACTGGTGGAATAGTGACACAATTATAAACTTCTTTAATTCCATTTAAAGAACATTGTGTGTCTGTATACTGAGTGGGCATGTGCATGTACCTTTAAATAGTATTAAAAGGCTTTGGTCGTACGATATCATTTACAGAAAATATCAGTTTCTGTAAATGGATTTCGTGAAAAATCACACATCTTGGTTGGTACATGTACAAAATCACATGGCTTGTTTGATATAACCAAGGTGTATGATCACGTGGTACTAACAACAACAACAAGTACTGATTCAAAGTACGTATTATTTTATAGTGTCCTTATTACGTATCGGATTTTGATGTAATATGGCGCATCAAACGCGTCTTGTTAAGCTGCATTTGGTGGTCTCTTTATTTTCGCCCAAACTTCTGTCGTTTTTGCGAATAATCGATTTCCGTGTCTCCGATACGGAAATCGATTCTTCGCAAAAACGACATAAGTCTGTGCCAAACTCCCTAAACCACCAAATGCAGCTCATGAAGGCGCGTTTGCTGCGCCATATTTCATCAAAATCCGTTTCATATTAAGGAACATATCAAATAATACTTCCTTTGGAGTGGGCCACGTTGTTGTTGTTGTAACCACGTGATCATGCACCTTGATAACGTACCTACTGTACATGTATCTTCCACTAAATCATGTCCATATATATGGCCATAGGCCACAGGTGCTAGAAGAAAGGTTCATAGTTTGGTGAGTTGGGTTATTGTTACCAACCTACAACAAGGGCGTTGTCAGGGGGATATTCGATGAGTTTCTTTGTCGGAGTCAACAGGATCTTTGTACATACATGAGATCCGCGATAACCATTAGTTTAAACAATATTTATTTCAAGTTGTGGCAAGTGATATATATATACATACAATTGAAAACAGGATTAGAAAACAAGCTTTTACACTTATGTGAATTCTTCTCCTGCAGAAGATCAGTTTTACAATATGGCTAAGGAACATTGTATGAATAAGGTAACATTGTATGAACAAACGGAAAAAAAAATGTGTATATCAAAATGAATGCGTCACACCATGATGGAAGCGTATGTGGTGTTTGAAAGTCTCACTTACGCTGGAAAATACCGATCAGAAGGGACTTAGCTAAAACGCAGACCGCTTTATCATGGTGCACAACATTGGTATTTATAATAGAAATTGAAGACATAGGCAAGCTCAACACCGCCAGACCGAATGCTGAGGTAGTGTCCAACGTATACATTCATGTTTAGCACTGGTAATATGAAAACTTCGTTGAAAAGTTAACTAAACGCTGAATGGTTACTCGGGCCCGGCTCCTGCTATCCGTATACAGGTGGGGGAGAATGTACCTTGATATCCATTAAATGTTTTACATTGAAATTAAAATATGAAAACAAAAAAATACTGAATGTTCTGAGACACATGCGAACTGTCTTTTCTCTAACAGAATGTAACTACGTCACCCCCGTCCCCGGACTACACCGCACAACACACACAGAACACTGCGTAGAGGCAAGAATGCAAGGTAATGGTGCTTAACGACCCACCAACACAAAGAGTATCATTTAGGGCCAAGCAATTTAGATGAAGAAAGTAATAGTCAAATTTGATGTGCATTGTGGTAGGCAGTCAGATGATTAGTGTAAAAATAAAAATAAATGTATTATGAGCAATAGAAATGAGGAACAAGTATAAAATGAGGACAATTATGCATTAATTGTGGTCTATGTTTCATCTAATAGGTTACATGTACATGCATACCTACACATGCATACACATGCATGCATACACTTGTACACGCGTATACATGTATATACATATGCACGCATACATACGAAATATTTACGTCAAGAGAATCGTCTTGTGGCTAACAAGTATGTTTGTACCTGAGTGAATATGTGTTTGTTCTCTTCAAAGCTTAGTCGTTCGTTACCAAATAAGTAGTTTTATCCCGTCAACACAGTGCGTATGTGCCGTGAAACACGGTGCCGTGAAACATTTTTGATATCCAGTCAATACTATTTTTGCATTTTACAGCCATTTGTAGGTGTTGACGGGATAAATAGAATAGTAGGTTAGTGCCGTGAATGGGAAAAAATATCTGGCGCGGCACGGAAACGGGATGTGCTCGGCAGAGCCTCGTCCATCCCGTTTCCTGAGCCTTGCCAGATATTTTTCCCATTCACGGCACTAACCTACTATTCTCTATATCGACAACTGGAGGACAAGGGAGGTTTTCTAGGTATTGTTGTCGTATGTGCCGTTAATTGTTGCACTGTAACAGGAAGTTACTGGTTGTTTCTATGGCACCACATGTGCAGTTGGGTGTGTCAACTATCGAACTACGATGAACGTCATAATTTAATGAACTACATGATAGGCGAAGGCGTGTATGGAGTATTTGACCATGTCTCGACCCGATATTATATAAAGGCGAAGATTTTAATATGTTTTTATTCAAGCGTGCTTTAAAGGACGTTATTGTTGGGGCATATCTAGTCGCTTCAGACAAAGAATTCCATTCTCGGATCGATGACGGAAGAAATGAATTCCTATATAGTAGGGTACGGCATGGTATTAATGGTATGTCATACGCGTTTCTGAGATTATAGCGAACTTGAGTTTGCTGTGGGATTAGCTCACTAAGATATTGGGGAGTTACATGTAAGTTGTTAACGATAGCCATTATCAGTGCATGTATGAGCAGACGTGTTATTATTCAAATGCCCTACTAACGGAAGAACGTCATGCGACACCATACGTATTGCAAGATGACACTTTTTCGGGAAAACTCTTTACCCAGAAGCTAGTTGTTGTACAACCATACCCGAATTCAGCATTTAGGATCGTCTAGGAATTTCACTTTCCCGGGTGGGCTGTGAAGCAACCGAAACTATTGGATTTACATTTATTGTGCATAGCAGCCTATGTTCAGTAAATGTAAATCCATCAATTGAAATTCCTAGACGATCCTAAATTTGCACTTACGAACATTTTAGTCGTACGAAGTTTAGTGAAACGGGCCCCTTTGCCATGTAAAGTCTTATAAATAAGCTACATAACACGGAAACATCACGAGGAATTTCACCTAGAACTACAGTGGAACCTCTCTGGACACCAGGGGCCCGTTTCACTAAACTTCGTACGACTACAATATTCGTAAGTGCAAATTTAGAAACGTCTGGAAATTTCAATTCATGGATTTACATTTCTTGAGCATAGGCTGCATACATGTATGCTCAATAAATGTAAATCAAATACTTGTTTGCAAGAAAACATTGTTAATGTGAAATTTACATCATAATGTTGCACTTACGAACATTTTAGTCGTACGAACTTTAGTGAAACGGCCCCCGGACACCCTGGAGGCACTGGAGGCCCAATTGTTTTTATTGTGTTTCAGTGAAATTTATTTCATTGTCGTTTTCCGTTCATGATTGAAAATGACAACCATTGTTCAGTGAGTAGTACTTAATTAATTACAATAGAACGTCTGTAAACCGGGCACTCACCCATCCCCCCATGCTGGGTTACTACATGTATGTATAAAGTAACGGAAGTTATTGTTAGGGACAATGCTGTCTGCTTTCACCTTGCTATTAGCCCTTACAATGAATTAAATTGTGTCGTCTGCTGAATATTTTTGATTTTCCATTTGTATCATCAAATACATGGTTTGGCAGCACTTTAGAATCATTTCCAATGGAAATGATTCTAAAATGCTGCCAAACCATGTTTTTAGTGAGAGAAAAGACAAAATATGAATTAACACCAGACGACTATTCGCTTTTACCTTTCCTATTAAAGCGTCCGTTGCTATAATACATGCACTAGGTATATATATAAAGTTATAGAACTTACCGTTAGGCAGAAGGGTTTCCGCTTCAACCTTGGCCATTAAGGCGTTCGTTTCACTGTTACTGGGTGTATAGAACAGCCTCGTCATCGAAATATTCCGTACAATGCTCATATTGGTGGGGTCGAAACTGTCCCAACGCGTGTCGTTGCCAATGTACTCAGAATCTGCAAGTGCCCGTATGAGCAATAATAGTAGCGCAAACGACACAGGTATCAAAATCTCGAAAACCGTCACACACTTTTTACGTTTCTGTAAAACAAAGTTCTTCCACAATAAGAGGATGAATTGTCCTCCCGCAGATGACATATTTTCGGGTCCGTTTTTGTTTATGCAATATACACTATATATACAATATTAGTGCATTGTATTTATAAACATCAAATACTGTAAGTATGTATTATGTAGTGTTGCATTCATAATGTAGTATTCCTCCTAGATATGCATCTCTGTTTGTAACGAATTGCGATTTATGTTTAATTTAGTCGAAATTTTCACACTGATGGTAAAGACACTGGCATATTCACGAATAATGCTCTGACGGAAACAAATTCCATATTTATATGTTGCTGTTAATGGAGTAATGGGCCTTATGGAATTTGTGACCAGTGTAGTTCTTGATCAAATGTCACACTCGTGTAGCCGGATAGCGATCTATATTGCTTGTTAGAAGCATAGGGTGGCTGTTCATTGACGGAATAGCGAACAGTGTAGATCAGGCTGATCTTGATCTACATTGGTCGCAACACATATAAGCCCCATTCCTCCATTCACAGCCACAAACTATATGTATTGCGAAAGCGGATATTTGAACAAGGTGTTATCAGTTGGCGCATGCTTCAATATGTGTCTATGACAGAAGAAGTCGAATTACTACATTATTTGCGACCAGCTTAGATGCATATCAGCCTGCGCCTCTGTTAAGTCTGATCAGGTCTGCATTGTTCACAGTTCAATCAGTGAAGTCCCACAATGCTTCTAACAAACAAGATAGTATCTGCACCTGACCATAGGAGTGCGCTCTCAGTAAGTTCAATAGCTAGTCTGCCCACAAGCTCAGTAGATGTAATTACTCAACTTAAAGTCCATGAATCAGTATTTAACACTGATATGAGAAAAGTACATTTGTTACGATGCACTGCCGATACCCTCATTCATGTTAAAGGTACATACCCACGCAGTAGGCACAACATGTTCTTTATATCAGAGACATCATCTGAGACATTTCTGGCAAATAAACATTCATTCACCATTACCCCACCTATGGATTGTCACGATTATACATTTTATATCAGAAGTAAATTTCCACACTGATATCTGGGGCGATAACCGTGTTTCCTTAACATGGTAACGGACATTACTATTTATTCTCTGTATTTATTTTTCGATGTGCAATGATCATACCTTATAGCATATCGTAAATATTAGTTTTTTTAAGTGACGCATTTAATTAGTATAAATAATTAAAAAATGTCATGCCTAATTTGCATATGAAAATAGCCTGATACCACCGCGCGTCACTATCAGTAAAATATATATTACTAAATGATTATATCTGTGTAGCGGGCACTCGTAAATTTTAGAACTGGTGTAATAGTGACACAATTATAGAATTATTTAAATCATATAAAGAACAGTTTGTGCCTACTAAGTGGGCATGTACCTTTAACCTCAATTATCTGACCTTATGCAGTTCGCTTGGATCAACGGAGCCCCGCAGGGTACGGATAATTATTTTTGTATTAATTCTTTCCCACGAACTAATAATACATTCCCACGAAATAACAATTCGTTCCCTCAATTTAACAATTCGTTTTCCAGGGCTTTCAGTAAAGCATTTACGGAAATTATATCGATTAGTATTCGTTTTATCAAATAGTGGTTGTGTGTCACATTTGTTCATGATAACGCCTGTGTCTATTTATAACTGCATAACGAACAGGCACATGATATTGACATCGACAACACGTACGTTTTTATGGCCCATCCACATTGGTTTTATGTCAAAAATAATGTAGAAGGTCCAGCATTTTCGGGTCGTCGGCTGAGGAAAAAGGCCTTATGATGTTTGGGGCCAGCGTAGCACCTGCGCAGTCTGATCAGGACTACACTGTTCGTCGCTCAATGTGGAAGCCATACTATCGTCAGAAACGCGGATACACCATACATGTATGTAGACGGTGTAAGATTATCAGGAACTACACATAGTTAACCCTTTCAACTATGTATAGTGGTTTTAGCTAAAAGTGTAAATCCAGATGAGCCGGCTCGTGACGAGCCGTCACATCAGGATCTGTACTTTTTGCAAGCAATTTTCATATTTTTTAGAACAAAAACACCCCCTTTTCATAAATGGACTAGTCTGAAAATCATTTTGTGACGATTGGATTGGTTGAACAATTAACATCAAAATCCATTCCAGTTACTTTGGGGGTGAATGGGTTAAGGCGAATTTCGTAGGGTTTTGTAACGGCTGCTGATGGCGATTTCTGGACAAAAACAGGCTTAATCATTTATTAATTTGCGGTTGTGACTGGAGAAATGGGGCTTATGGGATTTGAGACCAGTGTAGCTCCTGATCAGATAACACGCTCATGTAGCCTGAAAGCGATCTATATTGCTTGTTAGAAGCATGACCGGGTGTGTCATTGATGGATTGGCGAACAGTGCCAAACCTGATCAGACTGTGCGGATGCACAGGCTGGTCTGGATCTACACTGGTCGCAAAACCGATAAGCCCAATTTCTCCTTCACATCCGTAGTTATGTTTACTTATCTGCAGCTCCTACAGTGATAAACCTATCTGAAGACTCAGTTGTGTTATGGATTACAAACGGATGTCTCACTGACTGATGATGGTGAACAGTGTAGACCATCATCAAACTCCGTGTCTACGATGGTCGCAGTGGCCATAAGCCCGGTTTTACAAGTACAAGCTGAATTATGTGGTTCATGTTCCATTTACATAATCTGATAATGGGGTAAGATTTACCGATTCATTCAGTGGATACATGTACATGTACATGTAATAGATTGTGTAACTATGTTTTCTCTATTTTGTTTGTAATTGTAATATTTCTTTATTGTCCATCTACATTTTAATTTGTAATTATATCAATTATCGGATGCACGATTATATGTGGCGGTGACTGGAGAAATTGGGCTTATGTGTTTTGCGACCAGTGTAGATCCAGATCAGCCTGTGCATGCTTCTACATGTAAGAAGCAATATAGATCAATAGCAGACTACCGGGGGCCGTTCTACTAAATGTCGTAAGACTAAAATGTTCGTAAGTGCAAAATTATGATAGTCTGTAAATATCATATTAACTTTGTTTTCTTGTAAACAATTGTTGGATTTACATTTATTGAGCATAGGCTGCATATGCAGCCTATGCTCAATAAATGTAAATTCATCAATTTAAATTTCCAGACGATTCTAAAATTGCGCTTACAAACATTTTAGTCGTATTATGTTTAGTGAAACGGGCCCCAGGTTTGTGCTATTTGTTCAGAGACTGCACTGGTCTCACACTCATTAAACGCTACAGTCACAGCGACATAAGATGGCGGTCGTCAGGTCGGCTAACGCAATTAACAGAAAATAAATTGCAAATAAGTTAACGAAGCAAAATAATAAAACAAAACAGCGATATCAGCAAACCAAATCGGCTTATAGCAGTTAACAGCTCGCCAAAATAGCAGTGAACAAAAGCTAACAGATGCCCTCGATCCTCAATTGTATGACACATCACACGTATTATTTGCCCATGCCAGTGTGTAATTTATTAGTATATTAGATATAAAACACCAGTTACGTCAAAGTATTATTCACCGTCTCATGGTCTCTGACATAGCGATTGTTACAATGTAACCAGGACAACGCACAAGTCGATGAGTACCCGTAATAGTTTTCCAACATGCGTGATTTATGGAACGTCAAATCTAGATACTCTCAAATAATTAATGCTAGCTAGCATTAAATATTTAGAGCTAGCTCCAAACCATTTGAAGAGCTCCCTAAATCGCTTAGAGCTAGCTCTAAATATTTAATGCGAGCTCCCATTATTTAGAGCTAGTAATCATTATTTGAGTTTATGTAGATTTGGCGTTCCAGGAACGCCAAAACTACATAAGCTCAAATAATTATTACTAGCTCTAAACATTTAATGCTAGCTCTAATTATTTGCATAATTAGAGCTAGCATTAATGATTTAGAGTTAGCTCCAAATCTTTTAGAGAGCTCTTTTATTGGTCCGTAGCAAATCTCTGTCCAAAATTTATTTCCTAGTAAACTCCCACGCCGAACTACTTTCCGTAACCGTCAGGCGTAGTTAAAATAATTCTTAAGAAAACGGAAAATAAACACATTTTATTGATGAATTTACTTCAAATGCTGGAATTATAAGGAATGAATGGCATTTTTGTGGAATTTATCGAGGATATAAACTTTTTTTTTTTTTTTTTTTCGAAAATTGTAATTGGAAGGCCTTCGTCCAGTATTCCCGCGACTTTTCCAAGTTTATGCCCCAATAAATTCCACAAAAAGGCCATTCATTCCTATAATAGCTCTAATTATTAGAGTTAGCATTAATTATTTTTGAGTTTATGTAGGTTTGGCTTTCCATAGCCATTAATCCTTTCTACCATACGTACATGTATCCAACACTGGCTTTTGCATGTTAATTTATGGAATATTCGATAAATTAATGTGAAAATGCAGACGTATTTTTAGAATTGAACAATACTGATACAAACTGCAGATCCCGATGAGACGGCTCGTTACGAGCCGGCTCATCTGGAACTACAGTGTTTGCAAATGTTGGCTTTATGGCATGTCGGGTTGAAAGGGTTAAAGGAACTGTCCGCTATTACAGTCGCTTGCCAGAGGTTCAGATGAACTATCACGGACAAACTTCAAAGAAGTACGTATTGTGGTGGTTTTTCGCATTTTACGAAGTCGAAATTTGCCGCACGAAAAAACACTATTGGAATCAATCAATTTCTCCAAACAACCAACCAACCAACGTGCCAACCAACCACAAACCAGCCAGATAACAAACAAAGCCAACCACAAACCAGTCAGCCAACGTACCAATCAATAACCCACCTTCCAGCCAGCCAATCAATCAGCCAGGCAGCCAGCTAACAACCAACCAACAACCAACCAACCAACCAACCAACCAACCAACCAACCAACAACCAACCAACCAACCTTCCAACCATGCAATTTTCCAACCAGTCAGCCAGCTTACCAACAAACCAACAAACCAACAAACAAACAAACAAACCAACAAAACAACCATCCAACAAACCAAACTTCCAACCAGCCAGCAAGCAAGCCAACCTTCCAACTAACCGCCCAGCTAGCCTTCCAAACAACCAACCAACATTCCAACCAACCAACCAACCAACCACGAACCAGCCAGCCAGCAGTCCAGCCAACCAACCAATAAACCAACCAATCAATATGTGGACGCCCACAGCGCCATCAACTATAGCAATAAAAAGGTGGTTAAATTTGACTGCACAATTTCAGACTAGAGAGGAAAGCGAAAAATAAGCACGGGAATTTCACAGCAACAACATCAACAACAACAAATTTTCAGAAACCTTACGAAAACTGGCCCAGATCTGCCTAACAGTGCTCAAATAAACAAACAATCGGTGAAAAATGCTAGTGCTCGTTCTGGGCCTAATTAACAAGGGGGCGAAAATGGTGAGCTAAAAATAGACTTCTTGAAAACCCAAGATGATAAATAGAGATTTCTATTCTGAGCCGAAACCGAAAATTGTATTCGTGCACCGAACCATGGAGTTACGAATCGCGATAAAATCGAGTATGGCGGTTAATCGTGGCAATTTATAATATGGAAACATTTGCAATAACTTACATTTAGAACAAAAAAGCAAACAAAACATTCATCACACTGAAAATGCGATCAATCTAAGTTGTTATAACTATTCTTGGCGTAAAACCAGCGATTTTAAAAAGTTCAACCCGCAAAATATGTGCTGCGACCGACATAAGCTAATTTTCATAAGAGCTGTACGACATCAAATTCGGAAGTTGGTTGTATAATTCTTCGCTAGCGCTCGAATAATAATACAAGAGTTGTCGAAAGTCAACGAAGCTCACACGTAGGTGGGGCTGATGTTACAACGTCATCAGTCTACTAAAATTGTCAGTAAGCAATATCTTGCAATACCTGGGGCCCGTTTCACTAAACTTCGTACGACTAAAATGTTCGTAAGTGCAAATTTAGGATCGTCTGGAAATTTCAATTGATGGATTTACGTGTATTGAGCATAGGCTGCATAATATGTAGCTTATGTTCAATAAATGTTAATCAAATAATTGTTTGCAAGAACACATTGTTAATGTGGAATTTACTGACTCATAATTTTGCACTTACGAACATTTTAATCGTACGAAGTTTAGTGAAACGCCCTCTGCTATTTAGTT